>REGO01001290.1:0-54950 GCA_010120015.1 Rhombomys opimus
CAAGGTTAACTAAATAATCCCAGTCTCTGTGTGGTGATTTGATTATACAAATGTTTAGGATTAACAGCAAGCTTAAATAAAAGATAATCATTAGTAAATATTAATCACTACCACCAACAGTTAACTTTGGGCTTAGGGATTAGGGTTAGAGTTAGGATTAGGATTAGGTTAGTGTTAGGTTTAGGATTAAGGTTAGGGCTAGAGATTAGGGTTAGGGTTCAAGTTAGGGTGAGGGTTAGGGGTAAGGGTTAGGGGTTAGGGTCAAAATTATGGGTTATTGTTAGGCTTAGGTTTAGGGGTTAAGGTTATGTTAAAGGTAGGGTTAGATTAGGGTTAGGGTTAGGGCTAGGGTTAGGACTAAGACTAAGGTTAGGGTTAGGGCTAGGTTTTGGGGCTAGGGTTAGGGTTAGGTTTAGGGTTAGGGCTCAGACTAGGGTTAGGTGTGGGTTAGGGATAGGGTTAGGGTTAGGATTAGGGTTAAGGTTTAGGTTAGGGCTAGGGCTAAGGTTAGGGTTAGGGCTAGTGTTAGGTCTAAGGCTAGGTTTAGCGTTGTGCTAGTGCTAGGGTTAGGGTTAGGGCTAGGGTGTGGGTTGGGTTTAGTGTTAGGTTTAGGGTTAGGGTTAAGGCTAGGACTAGGATTAAGGTTAGGGCTAGGGTGTGGGCTAAAGCTAGGGTTAGGGTTGGGGCTAGGGCTATGATTAGAGTTAGAGCTAGGGTTAGGTCTAAGGTTAGTATTAGGTTTAGGGTTAGGGCTAGGGCTAGGGCTCCTGTCATGGTTAGGATTAGGGTTAGGGTTACTGTTAGGGCTAGGGTTAGGGTTAGGGCTAGGGCTAAGGTTACGTTTAGGGCTAGCGTTAGGTCTAAGGCTAGGGTTATGTTTAGGGCTAGGGCTAGGTTTAGGATACGGCTAGTGTTAGGTCTAAGGCTACATTTAGCGTTGTGCTAGTGCTAGGGTTAGGGTTAGGGCTAGGGTGTGGGTTGTGTTTACTGTTAGGTTTAGAGTTAGGGTTAAGATTAGGGCTAAGGTTAAGGTTAGGGCTAGGTTGTGGGCTAAGGCTAGGGTTAGGGTTTGGTCTAGGGCAAAGATTAGTGTTAGGGCTCAGACTAGTGTTATGGTTAGTATAAAGGCGAGGGTTAGAATTAGTGCTAGTTCTAGGTTTAGGGCTAGGGTTAAGGTTAGGACTAGGGTGTGGGCTAAGGCAAGGGTTAGGGTTAGGGCTAGGGCTAGGTTTAGGTTTAGTGTTAGGTTTAGGGCTAGGGCTAGGGATACGTTTAAGGCTAGGTTTAGGTCTAAGGCTAGGGTTAGGGCAAGTGCTAGGGTTAGGGTTAGGATGAGGGATAGGGCTAGGGTTAGGTTTATTGTTAGGGTTAGGGCTAGGGTAAGGGTTAGGGCTAGGGCTAAGGTTAGGTCTAAGGCTAGGGTTCACGTTAGGGTTAAGGCTAGGTTTAGACTTATGTCTAGGGTTAGGGTTAGGGTTAGGTTAGGTTTAGGTTTAGTGTTAGGGCTAGGGCTAGGGTTAAGGCTAGGGTAAGGGTTAGGGTTAGGGCTAGTGCTATTTTTAGGGTTAGGCCTAGCATTAGGGTTAGGGTTAGGAAAAAGGTTAAAGCTCGAGTCAGGGTTAGAGCTAGGGTTCCAGTTAGGTTTACCGTCAGGTTTAGGGTTAGGTCTAGTGCTAGGTTTAGGGTTAGGGCTAGTGTTAGGATTAGGACTAGGGTTAGGATTAGCGATAAGGTTAGGGTTAGGGATAGGGATAGGGTTAGCGTTAGCATTAGGTCTTGGGCTAGGGCTAGTGTTTGGATTGGGGTTATGGTTAGGGCTAGCTTTAGGGCTAAGGCTAAGTTTAGGGTTAGGGTTGGGGTTAGGGCTAAGGCTAAGGTTAGGGTTAGCGCTAGGGTCAGGTTTAGGGTTAGGTTTTGGGCTAGGGCTAGGGTGAGGGCTAGGGCTCGGGCTAGGGCTAGGGCTAGGGCTAGGGCTAGGGTTAGGTCTAAGGCTAGGGTTAGAGTTAGGGCTACGTCTAGGATTAGAGCTAGGGTCATGGTTATGGCTAGGCTTAGGGCTAGGGTTAGGGTTAGGTTTAGGGTTAGGGTTAGGTTTAGGTGTAGGTTTAGGGTTAGGTTTAGGGCTAGAGCTAGGGCTTGGGTTAGTTTTATGGCTAGGGTTAGGTCTAAGGCAAGGATTATGGTTAGTTCTAGGGATAGGGTTAGGTTTAGTGTTAGGGTTAGGGTTAGGGCTATGGCTAAGGTTAGGGTTAGCGCTAGGGTTAGGGTTAGGTTTAGGGTTAGGTTTAGGGCTAGGGCTAGGGCTAGGGTGAGGGCTAGGGCTAGGGCTAGGGCTAGGGCTAGGGTTAAGTCTAAGGCTAGGGTTAGGTTTAGGGCTAGGTCTAAGATTAGTGCTAGGGTCACGGTTATGGCTAGGCTTAGGGCTAGGGTTAGGGTTAGGTCTAGGCCTAGGGCTAGGGTTAGGGTTAGGGTTAAGGCTAAGGCTAAGGCTAAGGCTAAGGTTAGGTTTAGGTTTAGGGTTAGGGTGAGGGTTAAGGTTAGGGTTAGAGATAGGTTTAGGGTTAGTGTTAGTGTTAGGGTTAGGGTTAGGTTTAGGTTTAGGGTTAGGTTTAGGGCTAGGGCTAAGGCTTGTGTTAGTTTTATGGATAGGGTTAGGTCTAAGGCTAGGATTATGGTTATGGCTAGGTATAGGGTTAGGGTTAGGTTTAGGGTTAGGGTTAGGGTTAGGGCTAGGGTTAGGGTTAGGGTTAGGGTTGGGGTTTGGTCTAGGCCTAGTGTTAGGTTTAGAGTTAGTGTTAGAGTCAGAGTTAGGGTTAGGTTTAGTGTTAGGTTTAGGGCTAGGGTTAGGGTTAGGGCTAGGGCTAGGGCTAGGGCTAGGGGTAGTCCTAGGTCTAGGGTTAGCGCTAGGGTTAGGCTTAAGTTTAAGGACAGGGTTAAGTTTAGGGCTAGGGTATGGTCTAATTGTATGGTTAGGGTTAGGGCTAGGGTTTGTGTTAGGGTTATGGTTATAGCTAGGGCTAGGGTTAACTTTAGGGCTAGGGGTAGGTCTAAGGCTAGGTTTAGAGTTAGAGCTACAGTTAGGGTTAGGAATAGGGATAGGGTTAGTGTTAGCAGTTGGTCTTGGGCTAGGGCTAGGTTTAGGGTTAGGGCTAAGGCTAAGGTTAGGGTTAGGGTTAGGGTTAGAGTTAGGTTTAGGGTTAGGGCTAGTGTTAGGGTTAGGGTTAGGTCTAGGATAAAGCTAAGGTTAGGGTTAGCGCTAGGGTTAGGGTTAGGTTCAGAGTTAGGGTTAGGGCTAGGGCTTGGGTTAAGTTTAGGGCTAGGGTATGGGCTAAAGCTAGGGTTAGGGTTACATCTAGGGCTAGGGTTAGTGTTACGGTTACGCCTAGGGCTAGGGTTAGGTCTAGGGCTAGGTTTAGTTCTATGGCTTGGGTTAGGGTTAGGGCTAGGGCTACGAATAGGGTTAGGGCTAGGCTTAGGGCTAGGATTAGGCTTAGGCCTAGGGTTCGGGTTAAGGTAAGGTGTGGGGCTATGGTTAGGGTTAGGGTTAGGGTTAGGGGTAGGGTTAGTTTTTGGTTTAGGGTTATGTTTAGGGCTCGGGCTAGGGCTTGGTTTAGGGTTTGGGTTAGGGCTAGGGTTAGGGTTAGGGTAGGTCTAGGGTTCTGGTTAGAACTATGGCTAGGGTTAAATTTAGGGCTAGGGTGTGATCTAAGGCTAGGTTTAGGGTTGTGGTTAGGGCTAGGGTTAATGTTAAGGTTAAGGCTAGGGTTAGGTCTAATGCTAGGGTTAGGGGTAGGGTTAGTGTTCAGGCTCGGTTAGGGTTAGGGCTAGCGTTAGGGCTAGGGCTAGGGTCAGGGTTGGGGCTAGGGTTATTTTTAGGTTCAGGGTTATGGTTAAGGCTAGGGTTAGAAATAGGTTTAGGGCTAGGGTTCAATTTTAGGCTAGGTTTAGTGTTAGGGCTAGTGCTAGCAGTAGGCCTAGGTCTCTGGTTAGGGCTAGGGTAAAGGTTAAACTAGGGCTAGGGTTAGGGTTAGGGCTAGGTCTAGGTTTAGGGTTATGTCTAGGGTTAGGGTTAGGGTTTTGTCTAAAACTAGGGTGTGGGTTAGGGCTAGGCATAGGGCTAGGGTCAGGTTTAGGGTAGGGTTAGGGTTAGGTTTAGGTTTGGGTTAAGGGCTAGGGTTAGGCATAGGTCTAGGGCTTGGGTTAGTGTTAGGGCTAGGGCTAGGGCTAGGGCTAGGGGCAGGCCTGGGTCTAGGGCTAGTGTTAGGGTTAGGGTTAGGTCTAGGATAAAGCTAGGGTTAGGGTTAGGGCTAGGTCTAAGGTTAGGGTTATCATTTGGTCTAGGGCTAGGTTTAGGGTTAGGGTTAGGGTTAAGTTTAGTGTTAGGTTTATTTCAAGGGTTAGGGTTAGGGCTAGGGCTAGGGTTAGGGTTAAGGCTAGTGTTAGTGTTAAGTTTAGGATTAGGTTTAGGGCTAAGGTTAGGGTTAGGGATAAGTTTAGGGTTAGGGATAGGGCTAGGTTTAGCATTAGCATTAGGTATTGGGCTAGGTCTAGGGTTAGGGTTAGTATTACGGTTAGGGTTAGGTTTAGGGCTAAGGCTAAGTTTAGGGTTAGGGCTAGGGCTAGGGCTAGGGTTAAGTTTAGGGCTAGGTTTAGTTTTAAGGCTAGGGTTAGGGTTATGGGTAGGGCTAGGGTTAGGGTTAGGATGAGGGCTAGGGCTAGGGTTAGGTTTATTGTTAGGGTTAGGATCAGGGTTAGGGTTAGGGTTAGGGTTACGGCTAAGGCTAAGGTCAGTTTTCAGTTTTCCTGTATTCCTAATTGAGCGAGCGACACACATTTGATTTAGTTCACAACATAGTACTTTGCGTTTCTGTTCCTTTTATGGTAACTTGTTTCTGTGCTGTTGAGTAGGACATATCACTTTTCAGTTTTCCTGTATTCCTAATTGAGCAAGCGACACACAAGCTAAGAGCAGGGTTAGGGTTAGGGCTTGGTTTAGGGCTAGGGTTAGAGTAAGTTTTAGGGTTAGGGTTAGGTTTAGGGTTACGGTTAGGGCGAGAGTTAGGGTTAGGCCTAGGGCTAGGGTTACGGTTAGGGTTAGGGCTAGGTTTAGGCTTTGAATTCAGGTTAGTGCTAGGTTTAGAATTAGTGTTAGGGTTAGGGTTAGGTTTAGGGTTAGGGTTAGGGCTAGGGTTAGGGTTTTGTCTAGGACTAGGGTTAGGTTAGGGCTAGGGTTTGGTCTAAGGCTAAGATTAGGGCTAGGGTTCAGGTTAGTATTAGGGTTAAGGTTAAGGTAAGAGGTCTGGCTAGGGTTAGGCTTAGGTTTAGGGCTAGGGTTAGGGTTAGGATTAGGGTTATGTCTATAACTAGAGTTAGATGTAGGGCTAGGGCGAGTGCTAGAGTCTGGGTTAGGGCTAGGGTTAGGGTTACGGTTAGGGTTAGTTTTAGGACTAGGGTTAGGTTTAGGGCTACAGTTAAGGTTAGGGCTAGGGTTGGGATTAGGGCTAGGGCTAGGGCTAGGCCTAGGGGAAGGCCTAAGTCAAGAGTTAGGGCTAGGTTTAGGGTTAGGGTTAGGGTTAGGGTTAGGGTTAGGGTTAGGGTGAGGTTTAGGGTTAGGGTTAGTGATAGGGTTAGTGTTAGGGTTGGGGTTTGGGCTAGGCCTAGATTTAGGTTTAGAGTTAGGGTTAGATTCATTTTTAGGGTTAGGGCTAGGGATAGGGCTAGGGCTAAGGTTAGAGTTGGTGCTAGGGTTAGGTCTAAGGCTAGGGTTAGGTTTAGGGCTAGGGTTAGGGCTATGGTTAAGGTTAGGGCTAAGGTGTGGGCTAAGGCTAGGGTTAGGGTTTGGTCTCAGACTAGTGTTATGCTTATTATAAGGGCAAGGGTTAGGGTTATTGCTAGGTCTAGGTTTAGGGCTAGTGTTAAGTTTAGGGCTAGGGTGTTGGCTAAGGCAAGGGTTAGTGTTAGGGCCTGGGCTAGGGCTAGGGTCAGGGTTAGGGTTAGATTTAGGGTTAGCTTTAGGGCCTGGGTTAGGTTCAGGTCTAGGGCTAGGGTTAAGGTTAGGGCTAGTGTGTGGGCTAAGGCAAGGGTTTGGTTTAGGGCTAGGGCGAGGGCTAGGGTCAGGGTTAGGCCTAGGTTTAGGATTTAGGTTTAGCGTTAGGGTTAGGGCTAGGGTTAGGTTTAAGGCTAGGGCCAAGGCTAGGGCTAGGTTAGGGCTAGGATTAGGGTTAGGGCTAGGGTTAGGGTTAGGACTAGCAATAGCGCTAAGGCTAGGGTTAGGGCTAGGGCAATGGTTACAGTTAGGGTTAGGCTAGGTTTAGGCTTAGAATTAAGGTTAGGGCTAGGTTTAGGATTAGGATTTGGATTAAGCTTAGTGTTAGGGCTTATGGCTCAGGTTAGGTTTAGGGTTAGGTGTAGGGCTAGGGTTAGGGTTAGGGTTAGGTCTTAGGCTAGGGTTAGTGTTAGTTCTTGTGTTAAGTTTAGGGCTAGGGCCAGGGCTAGGGTTAGGTTAAGGTTTAGGGCTAGGGTTAGGTCTAAAACTAGAGTTAGGGTTAGGGCAAGGTTTATATTTAAGGCTATGTTTAGGTCTAAGTATAAGTCTAAGGTTAGGTTTAGGGCTAAGTTTAGGGCTAGGGTTAGGGTTAGGGCTAGGGCTCAGGATAGGGTTAGGTTTAGGGTTAGGGATAGTGTTAGGGTTAGTTTTAGGGTTAGGGCTAGGGTTAGGGTTAAGTTTAAGGTTAGGGCTAGGGCTAGGGATAGGGTTATGTTTATGGTTAGGTGTAGTGTTAGGGTTAGGGTTAGTGTTAGGGTTAGGTTTACAGCCAGAGTTAGGGTTAGGGAAATGGTTATGGTTATGGTTAGGGTTAGGTTTAGGGTTAGGTTTAGGGTTGGGGTTTGGGCTAGGGTTAGGTCTAAGGCTAGGGGTAGGGTTAGGGTTAGGATGAGGGCTATGGCTAGGGTTAGGGGTATTGTTAGGGTTAGGGTCAGGGTTAGGGTTAGCGTTAAGGCTAGGGTAAGGTTTAAGGCAAGGGCTAAGGTTAGGATTATTGCTAGGGTTAGGTGTAAGGCAAGGGTTCGGGTTAGGCCTAGGGCTAGGGTTAGAGTTATGTCTAGGGTTAGGTTTAGTGTTAGGGTTAGGTTTAAGGTTAGGGATAAGTTTAGGGTTAGGGATAGGGCTAGGGCTAGGGTTAGGGTTAGGGTTAGTTATAGTGTTAGGGCTAAGGCTAAGGTTAGCATTAGCGCTAGGGTTAGGGTTAGGTTTAGGGTTAGGGTTAGGGCTAGGGCTAGTGTCAGAGAAAGGGCTAGGGTTAAGGTTAGGTTTAGGTTTAGGATTAGGGCTAGTGTCAGGGTTAGGGCTAGGGTTAGGGTTAGTATTAGGGTTAGGGTTATTTTTAGGGCTAGTGTTTGGTTTAGGTCTAGGCATAGTTTTAAAGTTAGGGCTATTGTTAGGGTTAGGGCTAAGGTTAGGTTTAGGTTTAGGGTTAGGGTTAGGGCTAAAGCTAGGGTTAAGTTTAGGGATAGGATATGGGCTAAGGCTAAGGTAAGCATCAGGGCTAGGGCTAGGGTTAGGTTTAGGGCTAGGGTTAGGTCTAAGGCTAAGGTTAGGTTTAGGGATATGGATAGGTCTAAGCCTAGGTTTAGTGTTAGGTCTAAGGGTAGGGTTAAGGTTAGGGCTAGGGCTAGGGTTAGGGTTCTGGCTAGGTTTAGGGTTTTGGCTAGGGTTATGTCTAGGTTTAGGGTTAGGGTTAGGTTCAGGTAAAGTGTTGGGATAGGGTTAGGGTTAGGTTTAAAGCCAGGGTTAGGGTTAGGTTTAGTGTTAGGTTTAGGGCTAGGATTATGGTTAGGTCTAGGGTTAGGGTTAGAGCTAAGGCTAGGGTTAAGGTTATGGCTAGGGTGTGGTCTAAGTATAGGGTTAGGGTTAGGGCTAGGGTTAGGTTTAGGTTTACTGTTAGGGTAAAGACCAGGGTTAGGTTTAAGGTTAGAGGTAGGGCTAGGGTTAAGGTAGGGCTAGGTTGTGGGCTAAGGCTAGGGTAAGGGTTAGGTCTAGGGCTAGGTTTAGGATTAGGGTTAGGGTTAGGGTTAGGGTAAGTTTAGGGTTAGGGTTATGACAAGGGTTAGGGTTAGGTCTAGGGCTAGGTTTAGTTTTAGGGTTAGGGTTAGTGTTAAGTTTAGGGTTAGGGTAATGGCAAGGGTTAAGGTTAGGGCTAGGGCTAGGGTTAGGGTTAAGGCTAGGGTTAGGGTTAAGTTTAGGATTATGGTTAGGTCTAGGGTTAGGGTTAGGATTAGAGTTAGGGTTAGGGTTAGGTTTAGGTTTAGGGTTAAGGGTAGGGTTAGGTTTAGAGTTAGTGTTAGGGCTAGGGTTAGGGTTAGGGTTAGGGTTAATGTTAGGACTAGGCTTAGGGTTAGGGCTAGGTTTAGGGTAGAATTCGGGTTAGGGCTAGGTTTCATATAAGGGATAGGGTTAGGGTTAGGGCTAGGGCTAGGGTTAGGTTTAGGTTTAGGGTTAGAGCTAGGGTTAGGGTTAGGGCTAGTGCTAGGTTTAGGGTTAGGTCAAGCATTAGGTCTAAAGCTAGGGTTAGGGTTAGGGCTAGGTTTTGGTTTAGGGCTAGGGCTAGGTTTAGGGTTAGGTCTAGGGTTACGTCTAAAACTAGGGTTAGAGTTAGGGCTAGGTTTAGGTTTAAGGCTAGGGCTAGTGTTACGTTTAGGTTTAGGGTTAGAGCTAGGGTTATCCTTAAGGTTAGGGTTAGGTTTAAGGTAAGGGGTCAGGCTAAGCTTAGGGTTAGGGTTAGGGTTAGGGATAGGGCTAGAGTTAGCACTAGTGTTAGGTATTGGGCTAGGTCTAGGGTTAGGGTTAGGATTACGGTTAGGGTTAGGTTTAGGGCTAAGGCTAAGGTTAGTGTTAGGTTTAGGATTAGGGCTAAGGCTAAGGCTAAGTTTAGGGTTAGGGCTAGGGTTAGGGTGAGGTTTAGGGTTAGCGTCAGGCTAGGCCTAAGGTTAAGGTTAGCACTAGAGTTAGTTCTAAGGCTAGGGTTAGGGTTGGGGCTAGGGCTAGGGTTAGGTTTATTGTTAGGGTTAGGATCAGTTTTAGGGTTAGGGTTAAGGTTAGGGCTAAGGTTAGGTTTAGGGCTAGGGCTAAGGTCACTTTTCAGTTTTCCTGTATTCCTAATTTATCGAGCAACGCACATGTGAGTTAGTTTACAACGTAGTGCTTTGCGTTTCTTTTCTTTTGATGGTAACTTGTTTTTGTTTTGTAGAGTGCGGTATATCACTTTTCAGTTTTCCTATTATGGTAATTGAGCGGGCGACACGTATGTGAATTAGTTTACAACATAGTGCTTTGCGTTTCAGTTCTTTTGTTGGAAACTTGTTTCTGTGCCTTACAGTGTGAGATATCACTTTTCAGTTTTCATGTATTCCTAATTCAGCTAGCAACACATATGTGATTTAGTTTACAATGTACTGCTTTGCCATTCTCTTTTTTCGATGGTAACTTTTTTCTGTGCTGTAGAGTACGATATATCACTTTTCAGTTTTCCTGTTATCATAATTGAGCTGGTTACACCTATGTGAATTAAATTACAACGTTTTGCTTTGCATTTCTGTTCTTACCTTGGAAACTTGTTTCTGTGCTGTACAGTGCAAGATATCACTTTTCAGTTTTCGTGAATTCCTAATAGAGCCGGCGACACGTATGTGAATTAGTTTACAATGTAGTGCTTTGCGTTTCCGTTCTTTTGTTGGTAACTTGTTTCTGTGCCATATAGTGTGAGATATCACTTATCACTTTTCCTGTATACCTAATTGAGCTGAGTGTCACTCATGTGATTTAGTATACAACGTAGTGCTTTGCGTTTCTCTTCTTTTGTTTGAAACTTGTTTCTGTGCCATATAGTGTGAGATATCACTTTTCAGTTTTCCTGTATTCCTAATTGAGCGAGCGGCACACATGTGATTTAGTTTCAAACATTGTGCTTTGTGTTTCTATTCTTTTAATGGTAACTTGTTTCTGTGCTGTAGAGTGCGACATTTCACTTTTCAGTTTCCTGTTACCCTAATTGAGATGGCAACACATATGTGAATTAGTTTACAATGTAGAGCTTCGCGTTGCTCTTTTTTTCTTGGAAACTTGTTTCTGTACAGTATAGTGCGATATATCACTTTTCAGTTTTCCTGTATTCCTAATTAGTCGAGCGACACACATGTGAATTAGTTTACAACTTTGTGCTTTGCGTTTCTGTTTTTTAGTTGGAAATTGTTTCTGTGCTGTACAGTGCGAGTTATCACTTTTCAGTTTTCTTGTATTCCTAATTGAGCGAGCGACACACATGTGATTTAGTTTCAAACATTGTGCTTTGCGTTTCTGTTCTTTCGTTGGAAATTGTTTTTGTGCTGTACACTGTGAGATATCACTTTTCAATTTTCCTGTTATCCTAATTGAGCGGGCACAAACATGTGATTTAGTTTACAATGTAGAGCTTTGCGTTTCAGTTCTTTTGTTGTAAACTTGTTTCTGTGCTGTAGAGTGCAATATATCACTTTTCAGTTTTCCTGTTATCCTAGTTGAGCGGGCGACACGTATGTGAATTAGTTTACAAAGTTTTGCTTTGCCTTTCTGTTCTTTCGTTGGAAACTTGTTTCTGTGCTGTACACTGTTAGATATCACTTTTCAGTTTTCCTCTATTCCTAATTGAGCAAGTGTCACACATGTGATTTAGTTCTCATCGTAGTGTTTTGCGTTTCTGTTCCTTTGATGGTTCCTTGTTTCTGTGCAGTAGATTGCGATATATCACTTTTCAGTTTGCCTGTTATCGTAATTGAGCGGGCGACACGTATATGAATTAGTTTACAACTTTGTGCTTTGCGTTTCTGTTCCTTTGATGGTACCTTGTTTCTGTGCTGTAGAGTACGATATATCACTGGTAGGAGCCTAGGGTAAGAAATGAGTGGGGAGGAGAAAGGGCAAGGAGAGCTTGGAGCAGAGCTGGAGGAGAGATCTGGTAACAAGGTGGAGAGATGGACTAGACCTAAGATATCACTAAAAGCAAGTATAATGTGGGAAATCTAAATGTTAGGAAACTATGAGGGCTTGGAGGTTTGGGAGGGAGTAACTATTGCCCAGCATTGTGTTCAAGGTTAACTAAATAATCCCAGTCTCTGTGTGGTGATTTGATTATACAACTGTTTAGGATTAACAGGAAGCTTAACTCAAAGATAATCATTAGTAAATATTAATCACCACCACCAACAGTTAACTTTGAGCTTTGGGTTAGGGTTAGGATTAGGGATTAGGGTTAGGGTTAGGATTAGGATTAGGTTAGTGTTAGGTTTAGGATTAAGTTTAGGGCTAGAGGTTAGGTTTGGGTTCGAGTTAGCGTGAGGCTTAGGGGTGAGGGTTAGGGGTTAGGGTCAAAATTAGGGGTTATTGTTAGGCTTAGGTTTAGGGGTTAAGGTTAGGTTAGGGGTAGGGTTAGATTAGCATTAGGGTTAGGGCTAGGGTTAGGACTAAGTCTGAGGTTAGGGTTAGGACTAAGTTTAGGGCTAGGGTTAGGGTTAGGTTTAGTGTTAGGGTTAGGATTAAGGTTAGATTTAGGGTTAGGTTTGGGGCTAGGGTTAGGGTTAGGGTTAGGGTTTGTGTTAGGGCTCAGACTAGGATTAGGGTTATTAAATAAGGGCTAGGGTTAGGGTTAGGGCTATGTCCAGGGTTATGGTTTAGGGTTAGGGCTATATTTAGGGTTAGGGTTAGGACTAAGGCTAGGGCTAGGGTTAGGGTTAGGGCTAGGGTTAGGGCTAGGATTAGGGTTACGCCTAGGATTAGGTTTAAGATAAGGGGGTGGGCTAGGGTTAGGGTTAGGGTTAGGTTTAGGGCTACGGTTAGGGTTAGGGCTAGTGTTTGGGTTAAGTCTACTGTTAGGGTTAGAGCTAGTGCTAGGTTTAGGGTTAGGGTTAGGGCTAGGGTTAGGGCTAAGGCTAAGTTTAGGGTTAGGACTAGGGCTAGGGTTAGAGTTAGGGCTTGGGCTAGGGATAGGTTTTGGGTAAAGGGTAGTGTTATGGTCAGGCCTAGGGATAGGGTTAGTGTTAGGGCTAGGGTTAGGGCTAGGGCTAAGGTTAGGGTTAGGGCTAGGGTTAGGTCTAAGACTAGGTTTTGGCTTAGGGCTAGGGCTAGGATTAAGGTTAGGTCTAGGGTGAGGGTTTGGATTAGGGTTAGGTTTAGGGTTAGGGGTTAGGCCTAGGGTGTGGGTTGGATTTAGTGTTAGGTTTAGTGTTAGGGTTAGGGTTAGAGCTAGGGCTATGGTTACCATTAGGGCTAGGGTATGGGCTAAGGCAAGGGTTAGGGTTAGGGCTAGGGCTAATGTTAGGGTTAGGGCTAGGGTTAGGGTTAGGTTTAGGGTTAGGCTTAGGGCTAAGGCTAGGTTTAAATTTAGGGCTAGGGTGTGGTCTAAGGCTCGGGTTAGGGCTAGGGCTAGGGCTAGGGCTAGGGCTAGGGTTAAGATTAGGGATAGGTTTGGGCTATGGCTAGAAGTAGGGTTATGGCTAGGGCTAAGGTTAAGGTTAGGGTTATTGCTAGGGTTAGGACTAGGGTTAGGGTTAGGCCTAGGGTAGGGTTAAGGTAAGGGCTCGGGCTTGGGTTAGGGTTAGGGTTAGTGCTAGGGTTAGGGTTAGGTTTAGGGTTAGGGCTAGGGCTATGGTTAGGTTTAGGATTAGGTTTAGGGCTAGGGCTAGGACTAGGGATATGTTTAGGTCTAGGGTTAGGTCTTAGGCTAGGGTTAGGGCAAGCGCTAGGGTTAGGGTTAGGATGAGGGTAGGGCTCGGGTTAGGTTTATTGTTAGGGTTAGGGCTAGGGTAAGGGCTAGGGCTAGGGCTAAGGTTAAGTTTAGGGCTAGGGTTAGGTCTAAGGCTAGGGTTCGTGTTAGGGTTAGGGCTAGGGTTAGGTTTAGGTCTAGGTCTAAGTTTAGGTGTAGTGTTAGGGTTAGGGTTTGTGTTGGGGCTAGGGTTAGGTTTAGGGTTAGGGTTATGTTTGTGGTTTGGGCTAGTCCTACAGTTAGGTTTAGAGTAGGGTTACATTCAGGGTTCGGGTTAGGCTAGGGATAGGGTTAGGGCTAGGGCTAAGGTTAGGGTTGATGCTAGGGTTAGGTCGAAGGCTAGGGTTAGGTTTAGGGCTAGGGTTAGGGTTATGGTTAGAGTTAGGGTTAGAGTTAGGGCGAGGATTAGGTCTAAGGCTAGGGTTAGGTTTAGCGCTAGGGCTAGGGTTAGGATTTGGCTATGGGTAAATGTTAAAGCTAGGGTCAGGGCTAGGACTAGAGTTAGGCCTAGGGTTAGGATTAAGTTAATGGGTCCAGCTAGGACTAGAGTTAGGCCTAGGGTTAGGGTTAAGTTTAGGGCTAGGATTAGGGTTAAGCTAAGGTGTCGAGTTAGGTTTAGGTGTAGGGTTAGGTCTAAGGTTAGGGTTAGGGTCAGGGTTAGGGCTAGGGCTAGGGTTAGCACTAGGGATAGGACTAAAGCTAGGGTTAGGCCTAGGGCTAGGGTTATGGTTAGGGATTGGGTAGGTTTATGTTTAGAATTCAGGTTAGGGCTAGGTTTAGGATTAAGGTTAGGATTACCGTTAGTGTTACGGCTAGGGTTAAGGTTAGGTTAGGTTTAGGGTTAGGGTTAGGGGTAGGGGTAGGTCTTGTGCTAGGGTTAGGGTTAGGGCTAGTGTTATTTTAGGGCTAGCTCTAGGGTTAGTGTTAGAGCTTGGGTTAGGGTTTGGGATAGGGCTAGATTTAGCATTAGCATTAGGTCTTGGGCTGGGGCTAGGGTTAGCGCTAGGGTTAGGGTTAGTGCTAGGGTTAGGGCTAAGGCTAAGTTTAGGGTTAGGTTTAGGTTTAGGCCTAAGGCTAAGGTTAGGGTTAGTGTTAGGTTTAGGTTTAGGGTTAGGCTTACGGCTAGGGCTTGGGTTAGGTTTAGGGCTAGGGTTAGGTCTAAGGCTAGGATTACGGTTAGGGCTAGGGCTAGGGTTAGGGTTAGGTTTAGGGCTAGGGCTAGGGTTAGGTGTAGGGTTAGGGTTAGGGTTGGGATTTGGGCTAGGCATAGAGTTAGGTTTAGAGTTAGGGTTAGATTCAGGGTTAGGGTTAGGCTAGAGCTAAGTTTAGGTTTGGGGCTATGGTTAGGTCGAAGGCTAGGGTTAGGTTTAGGGCTAGGGTTAGGGTTAGGGTTAGAGTTAGCGTTTTGGTTAGGGTAAGGATTAATGTAAGGGGTCTGGCTAGGGTTAGGGTTATTGCTACTGTTAGGGTTAGGGTTAAGATGAGGGCTACGGCTAGGGTATGGTTTATTGTTACGGTTAGCATTGGGGTAGGGTTACGTTTAGGGTTCGGTCTATGATAAGGGTTAGGGATAGTGTTAGGGTTAAGGATAGGACTAGCGTTAGAGTTAGCATTAGGTCTTGGGCTAGGGCTAGGGTTAGGTTTAGAGTTAGGGTTAGTTAGGGTTAGGGTTATGGTTAGGGTAAAGGTAAGGGTTCAGGCTATGGTTAGTGTTAGTTTTAGGGCTATGGTTATGGTTAGGGTTATGTCTAAAACTATGGTTAGGGTTAGGGCTAGGGCTAACGTTAGGGTTAGGGCAAGGGTTAGGTTTAGGTTTAGGGTTAGGGTTAGTTCTAGGGTTAGGGCTAGGGCTAGGGGTAGGCCAAGTTCTAGGGTTAGGACTAGGGTTGGGTTTAGGGCTAAGGCTAGTGTTAGGTTTAGGACTAGTTCTAGGGTTAGGGTTAGGGTTAAGGTGAGGGTTAGGATTAGGGCTAGTGTTAGAATTAGGTTTGGGGCTAGGGAAAGGCTAGGTTTAGGTTAGGGCTAAGGCTAGGGTTAGGGTTAGGGCTAGGGCTAGGGTTAGGGTTAGTGTTAGGTCTTGGGTAGGGCTAGGGTTAGGGTTAAGGCTACTGTTAGGGTTAGGGTTAGGTTTAGGATTAGGGTTAGGGCTTGCGTTAGGGTTAGGGCTAGGTCTAGGGTAATGTTAGGGTAGGTCTAGGGTTAAGGTTAGGGTTAGTGCTAGCATTAGGGCTACGGTTAGCGTTAGGGTTAGGGTTAGGGTTAGGGCAAGGGTTAGGGTTAGGTTTAGGGTTAGATAGGGCTAGGGTTAGGTATAGGACTAGGGTTAGGGTTAGAAGTAGGGTTAGTGCTAAGACTAGGGTTAGGGCTAGGTTTAGGGTTAGAATTCGGGTTAAGGCTAGGTTTAGGATTAAGGATAGGGTTAGGTTTAGGGCTAGGGTTAGGTCTAAGGCTAGGATTATGGTTAGGGCTAGGGCTAGTGTTAGGTTTAGGTTTAGGGTTAGGGTTAGGGTTAGGGCTAGGTTTAGGTTTAGGTTTAGGATTAGGGTTAGTGTTGGGGTTCAGGCTAGGCCTAGAGTTAGGTTTAGATTTAGGGTTAGATTCAGGGTTAGGGTTAGGCTAGGGATAGGGTTAGGGTTAGGGCTAGGGCTAAGGTTTGGATTGGGGGTAGGGTTAGGTCTAAGGCTAGCGTTAGGTTTAGGGCTAGGGCTAGGGTTAGGATTTGGCTATGGGTAAGGTTTAGGGCTAGGGTCTGGGCTAAGACTAGGGTTACGCTTAGGGTTAGGATTAAGTTAAAGGGTCCAGCTAAGGTTCGGGTTAGGGTTAAGTTTAGGGCTAGGGATAGGTTTAGGACAAGGGATAGGGCTAAGTCTAGGGTTAGGCCTACGGCTAGGGTTACTGTTAGGGATTGGGTAGGTTTATGTTTAGAATTCAGGTTAGGTGTAGGTTTAGGTTTCGGGTTAGGGTTAGGGTTAGGGGTAGGGGTAGGGGTAGGTCTTGTGCTAGGGTTAGGGTTAGGGCTAGTGTTATTTTAAGGCTAACACTAAGGTTAGGGTTAGAGCTAGGGTTATTGTTTGGGATAGGGCTAGGTTTAGCATTATTGTTAGGTCTTGGGCTGGGGCTAGGTTTAGCGCTAGGGTTAGGGTTAGGGCTAAGGTTAGGGCTAAGACTAAGGCTAAGGTTAGGGTTAGGGTTAGGTTTAGGCCTATGGCTAAGGTTAGGGTTAGGGTTAGTGTTAGGTTTAGGTTTAGGGTTAGGGTTACGGCTAGGTCTTGGGTTAGGTTTAGGGCTAGGGTTAGGTCTAAGGCTAGGATTATGGTTAGGGCTAGGACTAGGGTTAGAGTTAGGTTTAGGGCTAGGGCTAGGGTTAGGTGTAGGGCTAGGGTTAGGTGTAGGGTTAGGGTTAGGGTTAGGGTTAGGGTTAGGGGTAGGGTTATGTTTAGGGTTAGGGTTAGGTTTGGTGTTTGGGCTAGGCCTAGAGTTAGGTTTAGAGTTAGGGTTAGATTCAGGGTTAGGGTTAGGCTAGGGCTAAGTTTAGGGTTGGGGCTAGGGTTAGGTCGAAGGCTAGGGTTAGGTTTAAGGCTCGGGTTAGGGTTAGGGTTAGAGTTAGCATTTTGGTTAGGGTAAGGATTAATGTAAGGGGTCGTGCTAGGGTTAGGGTTATTTCTAGGCTTAGGTTTAGGGTTAGGGTTAGGGCTAGGGCTAGGTGTAGGCCTAGTTCTATGGTTAGGACTAGGGTTGTGTTTAGGGCTAAGGCTAGGGTTAGGTTTAAGACTAGGTCTAGGGTTAGGGTTGGGGTTAAGGTGAGGGTTAGGATTAGCTCTAGTGTTAGAATTAGGTTTGGGGCTAGGGAAAGGCTAGGTTTAGGGTTAGGGCTAAGGCTAGGGTTAGGGTTAGGGCTAGGTGTAGGGTTAGGGTTAGTGTTAGGTCTAGGGCTAGGGCTAGGTTTAGGGTTAGGGCTAGGGATAGGGATAGGGATATGGCTCCTGGCAGGGTTAGGGCTAAGTTTCTGGTTAGGTTTAGGTTTATGTTTAGGGCTAGCGTTAGCTTTAGGGCTAGGATTAGGGTTAGGGATAGGGATAGGGTTAGCATCAGTGTTAAGTCTTGGGCTACGGCTAGGGTTAGTGTTAATGCAAGTTTTAGGGTTAGGGTTAGGTTTAGGATTAGGGTTAGTGCTAGGGTTAGGGTTAATGCTAGGTGTAGGGTTACGGTTAGGGTTAGTGCTAACATTAGGGCTAGGGTTAGGGCTAAGGCCAAGGTTAGGGTTAGGCCTAGGTTTAGGGCATGGGTTAGGGTTAGGTTTATGGGTATGGTAGCTATAGGGTGAGGGCTAGGATTAGGACTAGGGTTAGGATTAGGGTTAGGTTTAGGTTTAGGGCTATGATTAGGGTTAGGGTTAGGTTTAGGTTTAGGGCTATGATTAGGGTTAGGCCTAGGATTAGGTTTAAGGTAAGGGGTTGGGCTAGGGTTAGGGTTAGGGCTACGGTTAGGGTTAGGTCTAGTGTGTGAGTTAATTCTAGTGTTAGGGTTAGAGCTAGGGCTAGGTTTAGGTTTAGGGATAGGATTAGGGCTAAAGCTAAGTTTAGGGTTAGGGCTAGGGTTAGGGTTAAGTTTAGGGTTAGGGTTAGGGTTAGGGCTAGGTATAGGGCTAGGGTTAGGTTTAGGGCTTGGGCTAGGGTTAAGTTTAGGGTTAGGTTTAGGGTCAGGGCTAGGGTTAGGTTTAGGTTTAGGGCTAGGGCTAAGTTTAGAGTTAGGGCTAGGGTTAGGTCTATGACTAGGGTTTGTGTTAGGGCTAGGGCTAGGGTTAGGTCTAGGGTGAGGGTTAGGTTTAGGGTTAGGGTTAGGGTTAGGGCTAGGGTGTTGGCTAAGGCAAATGTCAGGGTTAGGGCTAGGTCTAGGGCTGGGGTCAGGGTTAGGGCTAGGTTTAGGGTTAGGTTTAGGGTTAGAGTTAGGGCTAGGGTTAGGGTTAGGTCTAGGGCTAGGGTTAAGGTTAAGGCTAGTTATAGGGTTAGGGCTAGAACCAGGGTTATGACGACGGGTAGGCCTAGGTCTAGGGTTAGGGTTAGGGCTAGAGGTAGGGTTAGGGTTAGGGTTAGGTCTAGGGTGAGGGTTAGGATTAGGGTAGGGTTAGTTTTAGGGTTAGGGTTACGGTTAGGGCTAGGGTTAGGGCCAGGGCTAGGGTTACGTCTAAGGCTAGGGTTAGGTTCAGGGCAAGGGCTAAGTTTAGGGTTAGGGCTAGGGTTAGGTCTAAGGCTAGTGTTAGGTTTAGGGCTGGGTCTAGGTTTAGGGTAGGGCTAGTGTTAGGTCTAGGGCTAGGTTTAGCATTGTGCTAGGGCTAGGGTTAGGGTTAAGTCTAGGGCTAGGATTAGGGTTAGGACTAGGGTTAGGGTTAGTGCTAGGGTTAGGGTTAGGGATAGGGTTAGGGTTAGGGATCAGGCTAAGGTTAGTGTTAGTGCCAGGGTTAGGGCTAATGCTAATTTAGGGTTAGGGCTACCGTTAGGGTTAGGTTTAGGTTTAGGGCTAGGATTAGGGTTAGGGTTAGGGCTAGGGTTAGGGCTAGGATTTGGGTTAGGCCTCGGATTAGGTTTAAGGTAAGGGTTGGGCTAGGGTTAGGGTTAGGGTTAGGACTACGGTTAGGGTTAGGTCTATGGTGTGGGTTAAGTCTACCGTTAGGGTTAGAGCTATGGCTAGGTTTAGGGTTAGAGCTAGGTCTAGGTTTAGGGTTAGGGATAGGGATAGGGCTAGGGTTAGGGTTAGGTTTACGCTTAGAGTTAGGGTTAGGGTTATGGATAGGGATAGGGATAGGGTCAGGGTTAGGGTTAGGGTTAGGGTTAGGGTCAGGGCTAGGGTTAGGTTTAGATTTAGGTCTACGGTTAAGGCTAGGGCTAAGTTTAGGGTTAGGGCTAGGGTTAGGTTTAAGTCTAGGGTGATTTTTGGGTAGGGTTAGGGTTAGGGTTATGGCTAGAGTGTGGGATGGGTTTAATGTCAGGTTTAGGGTTAGGTTTAGGGCTATGCTAGGGTCAAGGTTAGGGCTATTGTGTGGGCCAAATCTAGGGTTAGGGTTTGGTCCAGCGCTAGGGTTAGTGTTAGGGCTCAGACTAGTGTTAGGTTAGTACAAGGGCTAGGTTTAGGGTGAGTGCTAGGTCTAGGTTTAGGGTTAGAGTTAAGGTTAGGGCTAAGGTGTTGGCTAAGGCAAATGTCAGGGTTAGGGCTAAGTCTAGGGCTAGGGTCAGGGTTAGGGCTAGGTTTAGAGTTAGGTTTAGGGTTAGAGTTAGGGCTAGGGTTAGGGTTACGTCTAGGGCTAGGGTCAAAGTTAGGTCTAGGGTTAGGGTTAGGGCTAGAGAGAGGGTTAGGGTTAGGTTTAGGTCTAGGGTGATGGTTAGGATTAGGGTTAGGGTTAGGTTTAGGGTTAGGGTTTGGACTAGGGCTAGGGTTAAGGTTAGGGGTAGGGTGTGGGCTAAGTCAAGGGTTAAGTTTAGGGGTAGGTCTAGGGTTAGTGTTAGGGTTAGGGTTAGGGCTAGGCCTAGGGTTAGGGTTAGGGCTAGGGTTAGGTCTAAGGCTAGGGTTAGGGTTAGGTCTAGGGCTAGGATTAGGGTTAGTCCTAGGGTTAGGGCTAGGATTAGGGTTAGGCCTAGTGTTAGGGTTAAGGTAAGGTGTAGGGCCAAGGTTAGGGTTAGGGTTAAGGCTAGGGTTAGGGTTAATGTTAGGGTTAGGGTTAGGGTTAGGGCTACGGTTAGGGTTAGGTCTAGGGTGTGGGTTAAGTCTAGTGTTAGGGTTAGAGCTAGGGCTAGGTTTAGGGTTAGGGTTAGGGCTAGGGTTAGGGCTAATGCTAAGTTTAGGGATAGGGCTAGGGTCAGGGTTAGGTTTAGGTTTAGGTTTAGGGTTAGGGTTAGGGCTAGGGATAGGGCTAGGGTTAGGTTTAGGGTTAGGGTTAGGGTCAGGGCTAGGATTAGGTTTAGATTTAGGGCTAGGTTTAGGGCTAGGGCTAAGTTTAGGGTTAGGCCTAGGGTTAGGTCTAAGATTAGGGTTAGGGTTAGGACTAGGGCTAGGGTTAGGGTTGGGTCTAGGGTGGGGTTTAGGATTAGGGTTAGGTTTAGGGCTAGGGTGTGGGATGGGTTTAATGTCAGGTTTAGGGTTAGGTTTAGGGCTACGCTAGCCTCAAGGTTAGGGCTATTGTGTGTGTGGGCTAAGGCTAGGGTTAGCGTTTGGTCTAGCACTAGGGTTAGTGTTAGGGCTCAGACTAGTGTTATGGTTAGTAAAAAGGGCGAGGGTTAGGGTTAGTGCTAGGTCTAGGTTTAGGGCTAGAGTTAAGGTTAGGGCTAGGGTTTTTGCCAAGGCAAATGTCAGGGTTAGGGCTAGGTCTAGGGCTAGGGTCAGGGTTAGGTCTAGGTTTAGGGTTAGGTTTAGGGTTAGAGTTTGGGCTAGGGTTAGGGTTAGGTCTAGGGCTAGGGTTAAGGTTAGGGCTAGGGTTAGGGTTAGGGCTAGAACCAGGGTTATGACGACGGGTAGGCCTAGGTCTAGGGTTAGGGTTAGGGCTAGAGGTAGGGTTAGGGTTAGGGTTAGGTCTAGGGTGAGGTTTAGGATTAGGGTAGGGTTAGGTTTAGGGTTAGGGTTAAGGTTAGGGCTCGGTTGTGGGCTAAGACAAGGGTTAAGTTTAGGGGTAGGTCTAGGGTTAGTGTTAGGGTTAGGGTTAGGGCTAGGCCTCGGGTTAGGTTTAGGGCTAGCGTTAGGTCTAAGGCTAGGATTAGGGTAGGGCTAAGAGTAGGATTAGGGTTAGGGCTAGGGTTAGGGCTACGATTAGGGTTAGGCCTAGTGTTAGGGTTAAGGTAAGATGTCAGGCCAGGGTTAGGGTTAGGTTTAGGGTTAATGTTAGGGCTAGGGTTAGGGTTAGGGTTAGGGTTAGGGTTAGAGCCAGGGCTAGGGTTAGGTTTGGGTTAGGGTTAGTGTCACGGTTAGGGCTAGGGCTAGGGTAACGTCTAAGGCTAGGGTTAGGTTCAGGGCAATGGCTAAGTTTAGGGTTAGGGCTAGGTCTAAGGCTAGTGTTAGGTTTAAGGCTGGGTCTAGGTTTAGGGTAGGGCTAGTGTTAGGTCTAAGGCTAGGTTTAGCATTGTGCTTGTGCTAGGGTTAGGGTTAGGTCTAGGGTGTGGGTTGGGTTTAGTGTTAGGTTTAGGGTTAGGGTTAGGGCTAGGGCTATGGTTAAGGTTAGGGCTAGGGTGTGGGCTAAGGCTAGGGTTAGGGTTTGGTCTAGCACTCGGTTTAGTGTTAGGGCTCAGACTAGTGTTATGCTTAGTATAAAGGCAAGGGTTAGGCTTAGTGCTAGGTCTAGGTTTATGGCTAGGGTTAAGGTTAGGACTAGGGTGTGGGCTAAGGCAAGGGTTAGGGTAGGGCTAGGGTTAGGGTTAGTTTTAGGGTTAGGGTTAAGGATAGGGTAAGGGTTAGGGCTAAGGCTAAGGTTAGTGTTAGGGCCAGGGTTAGGGCTAAGGCTAATTTAGGGTTAGGGCTACGGTTAGGGTTAGGGCTAATTTTAGGGTTAGGCCTAGGATTAGTTTTAAGGTAAGGGGTTGGGCTAGGGTTAGGGTTAGGGTTAGGCCTACAGTTAGGGTTAGGTCTAGGTTGTGGGTTAAGACTCATGTTAGGTTTAGAGCTAAGGCTAGGTTTAGGGTTAGGGATAGGGTTAGGGTTAGGGTTAGGGTTAGGGTTAAGGCTAAAGCTAAGTTTAGGTTTACGGCTAGTGTTGGGCTTAGGTTTAGGGTTAGGGTTAGGGTTAGGTTTAGGGCTAGGGATAGGGTTAGGTTTAGGGTCAGGGCAAGGGTTAGGTTTAGGTTTATGGCTAGGTTTAGGGCTAGGGCTAAGTTTAATGTTAGGGCTAGGGTTAGGTTTAGGAATAGGGTGAGGGTTAGGAGTAGGGTTAGGGTTAGGGTTAGGGCTAGGGTGTGGGATGGGTTTAATGTCAGGTTTAGGGTTAGGCTTAGGGCTAAGCTAGGGTCAAGGTTAGGGCTATTGTGTGGGCTAAACCTAGGGTTAGGGTTTGGTCTAGCACTAGGGTTAGTGTTAGGGCTCAGACTAGTGTTATGTTTAGTATAAGGGCGAGGGTTAGGGTTAGTGCTAGGTCTATTTTTAGTGCTAGAGTTAAGGTTAGGGCTAGGGTGTTGGCTAAGACAAATGTCAGGGTTGGGGCTAGGTCTAGGGCTAGGGTCAGGGTTAGGGCTAGGATTAGGGTTAGGTTTAGGGTTAGAGTTAGGGCTAGGGTTAGGGTTAGGTCTAGGGCTAGGGTTAAGGTTAGGGCTAAGGTTAGGGTTAGATCTAGAACCAGGGCTATGACGACGGGTAGGCCTAGTTCTAGGGTTAGAGTTAGGGCTAGAGGTAGGTTTAGGGTTAGGTTTAGGTCTAGGGTGAGGGTTAGGATTAAGGTTAGGTTTAGGGTTAGGTTTAGGGTTAGAGTTAGGACTAGGGCTAGCGTTAAGGTTAGGGGTAGGGTGTGGGCTAAGGCAAGGGTTAAGTTTAGGGGTAGGTCTAGGGTTAGTGTTAGGTTTAGTGTTAGGGCTAGGCCTAGGGTTAGGGTTAGGGCTTGGGATAGGTCTAAGGCTAGGGTTAGGGTTAGGTCTAGGGGTAGGATTAGGTTTAGGGCTAGGATTAGGGCTAGGATTACGTTTAGGCCTAATGTTAGGGTTATGGTAAGGTGTCGGGCCAGGGTTAGGGTTAGATTTAGGGCTAGGGTTAGGGTTAATATTAGGGCTAGGGATAGGGTTAGGTTTAGGGATAGGGTTAGGGCTAGGGTTAAGGTTAGGGGTAGGGTGTGGGCTAAGGCTAGGGTTAGGGGTTGGTCTAGGACTATTTTTAGTGTTAGGGCTCAGACTAGTGTTATGCTTAGTATAAAGGTGAGGGTTAGGGTTAGTGCTAGGTTTAGGTTTAGGGCTAGGATTAAGGTTAGGACTAGCGTGTGGGCTAAGGCAAGGGTTAGGGTTAGGGCTAGGTCTAGGGCTAGGGTCAGGGTTAGGGCTAGGTTTAGGGTTCGGTTTAAAATTAGAGTTAGGGCTAGGGTTAGGGTTAGGTTTAGGGCTAGGGTTAAGTTTAGGGCTAGGGTTAGGGTTAGGTCTAGAACCAGGGCTATGATGACGGGTAGGCCTAAGTCTAGGGTTAGGGTTAGGGCTAGAGGTAGGGTTAGGGTTAGGGTTAGGGTTAGGTCTAGGTTGAGGGTTAGGGTTAGGGTTAGGGTTAGGGTTATTTTTAGGGTTAGGGTTAGGGCTAGGGCTAGGGTTAAGGTTAGGGCTAGGATGTGGGCTAAGGCAAGGGTTAAGTTTAGTGGTAGTTCTAGGGTTAGTGTTAGGCTTAGGAACAGGGCTAGGCCTAGGGTTAGAGTTAGGGCTAGGGTTAGGTCTAAGGCTAAGGTTAGGTTTAGTGCTAGGTCTAGGATTAGGTTCAGGGCTAGGGTTAGGGTTAGGATTAGGGATAGGCCTAATGTTAGGGTTAAGGTAAGGTGTCAGGCTAGGTGTAACGTTAGGTTTAGGGAGAGGGTTATGGTCAATGTTAGGGCTAGGGTTAGGGCTAGGGCTAGGATTAGGGTTAGGACTAGGGTTAGGGCTAGGATTATTGTTAGGCCTAGTGTTAGGGTTATGGTAAGGTGTTGGGCCAGGGGTAAGTTTAGGTTTAGGGCGAGGTTTAGGGTCAATGTTAGGGCTAGGGTTAGGGTTATGGTTAGGGCTAGGGCTAGGGTTAGGTTTGGGTTAGGGTTAGGGTTAGGGTCATGTTTAGGATTAGGGTTAGGGTTAGGGTTAGGGCTAGGGTTAGGTTTAGGGCTAGGGTTAGGTTTAGGGCTAGGGCTACTTCTAGGGTAGGGCTAGTGTTAGGTCTAAGGCTAGGTTTAGCGTTGTGCTAGGGCTAGGCTTAGGGTTAAGTGTAGGGCTAGGATTAGGGTTAGGGCTACGGTTAGGGTTAGGGCTAGGGTTAGGGTTAGGGCTAGGGTTAGGGTTAGGGATAAGGAAGGGGTTAGGGCTAAGGCTAAGGATAGTGTTAGGGCCAGGGTTAGGGCTAATGCTAATTTAGGGTTAGGGCTAGGGTTAGGATTAGGTTTAGGGTTAGGGTGAGGGCTAGGGCTAGGGTTAGGGTTAGTGCTAGTGCTAGGTCTAAGGCTAGGGTAGAGTTAAGGCTAATGCTAGGACCCGGACTAAGGGTAGGCCTACGTCTAGGTTGAAGGCTATGGTTAGGGTTAGGTCTAAGGCTAGGGTTAGGGTTAGGGCTATGTCTCGGTTTAGGGTTAGCATTAGGTCTACGGCTAGGGCTAGGTTTAGCGTTAGGGTTAGGGTTAGGGTCCATGTTAGGGTTAGGGCTAGTGTTAGGGTTAGGTTTAGAGCTAGGGTAAGTCTAGGGTTAGGGTTAGGGCTAGGTCCAGGTTTGGGGTTAGTGTTAGGTCTAGGGCTAGGGCTAGGGCTAGTGTTAGTGTTAGGGCTATGGTAGTGCAAGGGTTAGGGCTAAGGCTAAGGCTAGAATTAGGTTTTTCTTAGGGCCAGGATTAGGGTTAGGGCTTGGGTTAGGGCTAGGATTAGGGTTAGGCCTAGTGTTAACGAGGGTTAAGGTCAATGTTAGGGCTAGGATTAGGGTTAGGGCTAGGGCTAGGATTAGGTTTGGGTTAGGGTTAGGGTCATTATTAGGATTAGGGTTAGGGCTAGGGTTTGGGTTAGGGCTAGGGCTAAGGTTAGGGTTAGGGCTAGGGTTAGGTTTAAGGTAAGGGGTTGGGCTAGGGTTAGGGTTAGGGCTACAGTTAGGGTTAGGTCTAGGGTATGGTTTAAGTCTAGTGTTAGGGTTAGAGCTAGGGCTAGATTTAGGGTTAGGGATAGGTTTAGGGTTAGAGTTAGGGCTAGCGTTAGTGCTAAAGCTAAGTTAAGGGTTAGTGCTAGGGTTAGGGTTAGGTTTAGGGTTAGGGTTAAGGTTAGGGTTAGGGTTAGAGCTAGGGCTAGAATTAGGGTTAGGGTTAGGGCTAGGGTTAGTGCAAAAGCTAAGTTAAGGGTTAGTGTTAGGGTTAGGGTTAGGTTTAGGGTTAGGGTTAAGGTTAGGGCTAGGGTTAGGTTTAGGGTTAGGGTCAATGTTAGGGATAGGGCTAGTTTTAGGGTTAGGTTTAGGGCTAGGGTAAGGCTAGGGTTAGGGTTAGGTCTAGGTCCAAATTTAGGTTTAGTGTTAGGGCTAGTGATAGGGTTAGGGTTAGGTTTATGGCTAGGGTTAAGGCTAAGGCTAAGGCTAAGGTTAAGGTTAGGGCTAGTGATAGAGTTGAGGTTAGGGCTAGGTGTGGCCTATGGCTAGGATTAAAGATAGGTCTAGGGCTAGGTTTAGGGTTAGGGCAAGGTTTAGGGTTAGGTCTAGGGCTAGGATGAGGGTCAGAGCTAGGTCTAGTGTTAGGGTTAGGGTTTGGGCTAGGGTTAGGGCTAAGGCTAAGGCTAAGTTTAGGGTTAGGTCTAGGGTTATTGTTAGGGTTAAGGTTAGTTTTATTGTTATGTTTAGGGCTAAGTCTAGGGTTAAGGTTAGGTCTATGGTGTGGGCTAAGGTTCGGATAGGGTTAGGGCTAAGGCTAGGGTTAGGTATAGGGCTATGGTTAGGGTTAAGGCTAGGATTAGGTCTAAGGTGAGGGTTTGGTTTAGGGCTAGGGCTAGGATTAGGTTAGGGCTAAAGTTAGGTGTAAGGTTAGGGTTAGGGCTAGGATTAGGATTATGCCTAGGGTTAGGGTTAAGTTAAGGGGTTGGGTTAGGGTTAGGGTTAATGTTAGGGCTAGTGCTAGGGTTAGGATTAGGGCTAGGGTTAGGGCTAAGGCTATGTTTAGGTCTAGGGCTTGGCTTACAGTTAGGGCCAGGGTTTGGGTTAGGTCTAGGGCTAGGGTTAGGGTTAAGGCTAGTGTCAGGGTTAGGTTTAGGATTAGGGTTAGGGCTAAGGGTTAGGTTTAGGTCTATGTCTAGGACTAGGGGTAGGGCTAGGTCTTGGGTTACGGTTAGGGATAGTGCTAGCATTAGGGCAAGGGTTAGGGTTAGGGTTAGGTCTAGGGGTAGGGTTAGGATTAAGGGTAGTGTTAGGGTTAGGTTTAGAATTAGGGTAAGGGCTAGTGTTAGGGTTAGGGCTAGGTCTATGGCTAGGTGTAGGGCTAGGTCTAGGGTTATGGTTATGGTTAGTGCTAGCATTAGGGCTAGGGTTAGGCCTAGGGATAGGTTTAGGGCAGGGCTGGGTAAGTCTAGGTTTAGGGTTAGGGCTATGTCTAGGGTAAGGGTTTGGCTAGGGTAAGGGTTAGGGCTAGGGTTAGGGCTAGGACTAGGGTTAGGATTAAGGTAAAGGGTCCAGCTAAGGTTAGGTTTAGGGCGAAGGCTAAGGTTAGGGCTAGGGTTAGGCCTCGGGTTAGGGTTAGGGTTACGTTTAGGTTTAGGTTTAGGGCTAGGTTTAGTGTCAGGGTTAGGGCTAGGATTAGGGTTAGGGTTAGGATTAGGGTTAGGTTTGGTGTTAGATTAGGGCTATGGTTAGGTTTAAGGCTAGGGTAAGGTCTAAGGTTTGGGCTAAGGCTAAGGTTAGGGCTAGGGCTAGGGCTAGGTTTAGGGTTAGGGCTTGGTTTAGGGTTAGAATTCGGGTTAGGGCTGGGTTTAGGATTAGGGATACGGTTAGGTTTAGGGCCAAGGCTAGGGCTAGGGTTAGGTTTAGGTTTAGTGTTAGCGTTAGGGTTAGGGCTAGGGTTAGGTATAGGGCTAGGGCTAGGGCTAGGGTTAGGGTTAGAGCTAGGTTTAGGGTGAGGTCTAGGGTTAGGTCTGAAACTTGGGTTAGGGTTATGGCTAGGTTTAGATTTAGGGCTAGGGCTAGGGCTAGAACTAGGTTTAGGGTTAGGGTTTCTGTTAGGCTTAGGGTTAGTGTTAGGGTTAGGTTTAGGGCTAGGGTTAGGGCTAAGGCTAAGTTTAGGTTTAGGGCTAGGTTTAGGGCTAAGGTTAGGGTTAGGTTTATGGTCAGGTTAAGGGTTAAGTTTAGGATTAGGGTTAGGGTTAGGGTTAGGGTTAGTGCTAGGGTTAGGGTTAGGGCTAGGGCTAATATTAACGTTTGGGCTTGGTTTAGGTCTAAGGCTAGAGTTAGGGCTATAGTTAGCGTTAGGACTAGGATTCGGGTTAGTGTTAGGTTTAGGGCTAGGGTTAGGTCTGAGGCTAGGTTTAGGTTTAGGGCTGGGGCTAGGGTTAGGGTTTGGCTATGGGTAAGGTTTAGGGCTAGGGTTAGGGGTAAGACTAGGGTTAGGCCTAGGGTTAGGATTAAGGTAAGGGGTGCAGCTAGCGTTCAGATTCGGGTTAGGTTTAGGGCTAGCTAGGGTTAGGGATAAGCTAAGATGTCGAGTTAGGTTTAGGTTTAGGGTTAGGGCTAAGGTTAGGGTTAGGGTTAGGGTTAGGGCTAGGGCTACGATTAGGTTTCGGGTGAGTGTTAGGTTTAGGGCTAGGGTTAGGTTTAGGTTTAGGGTTAGATTTAGGGTTAAGGCAAGGCGTCAGGCTATGGTTAGTTTTAGGTTTAGGGCTATGGTTAGGGTTATGTTTAGGGTTATGTCTAAAACTATGGTTAGGGTTAGGGCTAGGGCTAGTGTTAGGGTTAGGGCAAGGGTTAGGCTTAGGTTAAGTGTTCGGGTTAGGTCTAGGGTTAGGGTTTAGGTTAGGACTAGGGTTAGGGTTAGGGCTAGTTCTAGGGCTAGGGTTAGGCCTAGTTCTAGGCTTAGGACTAGAGTTGGGTTTAGGACTAGAGTTGGGTTTAGGGCTAAAGCTAGGGTTAGGTTTAGGGCTAGGTCTAGGGTTAGGGTTAGGGTTAAGGTGAAGGTTAGTATTAGGGCTAGTGTTAGAGTTAGGTTTGGGGCTATGGAAAGGCTAGGTTTAGGTTTAGGGCTAAGGCTAGGTTAGGGTTAGGGCTAGGTCTAGGGTTAGGGTTAGGGTTAGGGTTAGGGTTAGGGATTTTGCTAGGGTTAGGGCTAAGGCTAAGGTTAGGTTTAGTGTTAGATTTAGGGCTAAGTTTAGGATTAAGGTTAGGTTTATCCTGTGGGCTAAGGTTGGGATAGGGTTAGCGCTAGGGCTAGGGTTAGCGTTAGGGCTAGGTTTAGGTCTAAGTCTAGGGTTAGGGTTAGGGCTAGGACTAGTGTTACAGTTAAGGTTAGGGCTAGGGTTACCTTTAGGACTAGGGTTAGGTCTAGGCCTCGGGTTAGGGTTAGGGCTTGGGCTAGGTTTGGGTTAAGGCTAGGGTACCGGTTAGGGTTAAGGTAAGAGGTCGGGCCAGGGTTAGGGTTAGGGTTCGGGCTAGGGTTCAGGTTAGGTTAAGGGTTAAATTCAGGGCTAGTGTTAGGGTTAGATCTAGGGCTAGGGTTAGCGTTAGGGCTAGTGTTAGGGTTAGGGTTAGGGTTAGCGTTTGGGTTAGGGCTAGGGCTCGGGTTAGGTTTTGGGTTAGGTTTAGGGCTAGGGTTAGGGTTAGGTCTAGGTCTAGGGTTAGGGTTAGGACTAGTGTTAGGGTTAGGTTTAGGGTAAGGGGTAGGGTTAGGGTCAGGGCTAGGGATAGGGTTAGGGTTAGTGCTAGGGTTAGGGCTAGGGCTAAGGTTAGGGTTAGGGTTAGGGTTATGTCTAAGACTAGGTTTCGGGTTAGGGTTAGGGTTAAGGTTAGGTCTAGGGTGAGGGTTTGGATTAGGGTTAGGGTTAAGGTTAGGGTTAGGGTTAGGCCTAGGTTGTGGGTTGGGTTTAGTGTTATGTTTAGGGTTAGCGTTAGAGCTAGGGCTAGGTTGTTGGCTAAGGCTAGGTTAGGGTTTGGTTTAGCGCTAGGGTTAGTGTCAGGGATCAGACTAGTGTTATGGTTAGTATATGGTTAGGGTTAGTGCTAGGTCTAGGTTTAGGGCTAGGTTTAAGGTTAGGGCTAGGGTGTGGGCTAAGACAAGAGTTAGGGTTATGGCCTGGGCTAGGGCTAGGTTCAGAGTTAGGGCTAGGTTTAGGGTTAGATTTAGGGTTAAGGTTAGGGCTAGGGTTAGGTTTAGGTTTAGGGCTAGGGTTAAGGTTAGGGCTAGGGTTAGGGTTAGGGCTAGGGGTAGGGCTAGGGGTAGGGCTAGGGGTAGGGGTAGGCCTAAGTGTATGCTTAGGGCTAGGTTTAGGGTTAGGGCTAAGGCTAGGTTTAGGGTTATGGCTAGGTCTAGGGTTAGGGTTAGCGTTAGGTCTACTGCTAGGGCTAGGGCTAGTGTTAGGGTAAGGTTTAGGGTTAGGGTGATGGTTAGGGTTAGGGTTAGGGTTAGGGCTAGGGTTAGGGCTAGTGTTAGGGTTAGTTTTAGGGTTAGGGTAACGCTAGAGTTAGGTTTAGTGCTAAGGCTAGGGTTAGGGTTAGGGCTATTTCTAGGGTTAGGGTTAGCTTTATGTCTCTGGCTAAGACTAGGTTTATGGTTAAAGTTAGGGTTAGGCTTTGGGCTAGGGTTAGGGCTAAGGCTAAGGTTAAGATTAGGGTTGGGTTAGGGCTAGGGTTAGGGTTAGTTTTAGGTTTAGGTTTAGGGTTAGGGTTAGGTCTTGGGTTAGTGTGAGCGTTAGGGTTAGGTCTAGGGCTAGGGTTAGGGTTACGGTTAGTGTCAGATTTAGGTTTAGGATTAGTGTTAGGGCTAGGTTAAGGGTTAGGGTTAGGTCTTGGGCTAGAGCTAGGGCTAGGTCTAGTGTTATGGTTAGGGAGAGTGCTAGCGTTAGGGTTAGTGTTAGGTCTCAAGGCTAGGTCTAGGTTTAGGGTTATGGTTAGGGTTAGGTTTTGGGCTAGGTTTAGGGCAAAGGTAAGGTTAGGGTTCGGGCTAGGGTTTTGGTTAGAGTTAGGGTTAGGTTTAGGGCTAAGGCTAGGGTTAAGGTCAATGCTAGGGTGTGGGCTAAGTCTAGGGTTAGGATTAAGGCTAGGGTTAGGGTTAGGGTTATGGCTAGGTTTAGGTTTAGGGTAAGGCCTAGGGTTAGGGTTAAGGTAAGGTGTTGGGCTAGGGTTACGGTTAGGTTTAGGACTAGGGTTATGGTTATGGTTAGGATTATGGTTGGGGTTAGGGTTAGGGCTAGAGTTAGGTTTAGTGTTAGGATTTGGGTCAATTTTAGGATTAGGGTTAGGGCTAGTGTTAGGGTTAGGGGTAGGGTTAGGTTTAGATTTAGGGTTAGGGTTAGTGCTAAGGCTAGGGTTAAGATTAGGGCTACGGTGTGGTCTAAGGCTAGGGATAGGGTTAGGGCTAAGGCTAGGGTTAAGATTAGGGCTAGGGTGTGGTCTAAGGCTAGGGCTAGGGTTAGGGCTAGGGCTAGGGTTAAGGTTAGGGCTAGGGTGTGGGCTAAGGCTAGGGTTTTGGTTAGGGCTGGGCCTAGTGTTAGGGTTAGGGTTAGGGCTAGGGATAGGGATAGGGTTTCGGCTAGGGTTAAGTTTAAGGCTAGGGTTAGGATTAGGGCTAGGGCTAGGATTAGGGCTAGGGTCAGTGTTATGGCTTGGTTTAGGGCTAGGGTTAGGGTTGGGGTTAGGGTTAGGGCTAAGGCTAAGGTTAGGGTTAGGGTTAGTTTTAGGTTTAGGTTTAGGATTAGGTTTAGGGCTAAGGTTAGGGTTAGGATTAGGGATAGGGCTTAGGCTAGGGTTAGGCCTAGGACTAGGGTTACAGTTAGGGTTTGGGTCGGTTTATGTTTAGAATTCAGGTTAGGGCTAGGTTTAGGATTAGGGTTAGGATTAGGGTTAGTGTTAGGGCTACGGTTAAGGTTAGGTTAGGGTTAGGGTTAGGGTTAGGGTTAGGGTTAGGGTTAGGTCTTGTGCTAGGGTTAGGTCTTGTGCTAGGGTTAGGTTTAGGGCTAGTGTTATTTTAGGGCTAGCGCTAGGGTTAGGGTTAGAACTAGGGTTAGGGTTTGGGATAGGGTTAGGTTTAGCATTAGCATTAAGTCTTGGGCTAGGGCTAGGGTTAGCACTAGGGTTAGGGTTAATGCTAGGGTTAGGGCTAAGGCTAAGGTTAGGGTTCGGGTTAGGTTTAAGCCTAAGGCTAAGTTTAGGGTTAGGGTTAGTTTTAGGATAGGTTTATGGTTAGGGTTACGGCTAGGGCTTGGGTTAGGTTTAGGGCTAGGGTTAGGTCTAAGGCTAGGATTATGGTTAGGGCTAGGGCTAGGGTTAGGTTTAGGGCTAGGGCTAGGTTTAGGTGTAGGGTTAGGGTTAGGGTTAGGGTTAACATTATGGTAAGGGCTAGGGTTAGGTTTAGGGTTAGGGTTAGTGTTGGGGTTTGGGCTAGGCCTAGATTTAGGTTTAGAGTTAGGGTTATATTCAGGTTTAGGGTTAGGCTAGAGATAGGGTTCGTGCTAGGTCTAAGGTTAGGATCGATGCTAGGGTTAGTTCGAAGGCTAGGGTTAGGTTTAGGTCTAGGTTTAGGGTTAGGTTTAGATTTAGGGTTAGAGTTAGGGCTAGGATTAGGTCTAAGGCTAGGGTTAGGTTTAGGGCTAAGGCTAGGGTTAGGATTTGGCTATGGGTAAGGTTACGGCTATGGTCAGGCTAGGACTAGGGTTAGGCCTATGGTTAGGATTAAGTTAAGGGGTCCAGCTAGGTTTCAGATTAAGGTTAAGTTTAGGGATAAGGTTAGGGTTAAACTAAGGTGTCAAGTTAGGTTTAGGGATAAGGTTAGGGTTAGGGTTAGGGTTAGGGCTAGGGCTAGGGTTAGGTTTAGGGCTAGGGCTAAGGCTATGGTTAGGCCTAGGGCTAGGGTTATGGTTAAGGATTGGGTAGGTTTATGTTTAGAATTCAGGTTAGGTGTAGGTTTAGGATTAGGGTTAGTATTATGGTTAGTGTTAGGGCTAGGGTTAAGGTTAGGTTAGGGTTAGGGTTAGGGTTAGGGCTAGGGCTAGGGTTAGGTCTAGGGCTAGGGCTAGGGCTAAGGCTATGGTTAGGCCTAGGGCTAGGGTAATGGTTAGGTATTGGGTAGGTTTATGTTTAGAATTCAGGTTAGGTGTAGGTTTAGGATTAGGGTTAGGATTAGGGCTAGGGTTAGGGCTAGGGTTAAGGTTAGGTTAGGGTTATGGTTAGGGTTAGGGTTAGGTCTTGTGCTAGGGTTAGGTTTAGGGCTAGTGTTATTTTAGGGCTAGTGCTAGGGTTAGGGTTAGAGCTAGGGTTAGGGTTTGGGATAGGGCTAGGTTTAGCATTAGCATTAGGTCTTGGGCTGGGGCTAGGGTTAGCACTAGGGTTAGGGTTAGGGCTAGGGTTAGGGCTAAGGTTAGGGTTAGAGTTAGGGTTAGGCCTAAGGCTAAGGTTAGGTTTAGGGTTAGTGTTAGGTTTAGGTTTCGGGTTAGGGTTACCGCTATGGCTTGGGTTAGGTTTAGGGCTAGGATTAGGTCTAAGGCTAGGATTATGTTTAGGGCTAGGGCTAGGGTTAGGTGTAGGGTTAGGGTTATTGTTAGGGTTAAGGTTAGGGTTAGGGCTAGGGTTACGTTTAGGGTTAGGGTTAATGTTGGGGTTTGGACTAGGCCTACAGTTAGGTTTAGAGTTATAGTTACAGTCAGGTTTAGTGTTAGGCTAGGGATAGGGTTAGGGCTAGGGCTAAGGTTAGGTTTGGGGCTAGGGTTAGGGTTTGAGTTAGAGTTAGAGTTAGGGCTAGGATTAGGTCTAAGGCTAGGGTTAGGTTTAGGGCTAGGGCTAGGGTTAGGATTTGGCTATGGGTAAGGGTTAGGGCTAGGGTTAGGGTTAGGACTAGGGCTAGGCCTAGGATTAGGATTAAGGTAAAGGATCCAGCTAGGGTTAGGTTTAGTCTAAGGCTAAGTTTCGGGTTAGGGCTAGGGTTCGGGTTAGGGTTAGGTTCAGGTTTAGGGTTAGGGTTAGGGTTAGAGCTAGGACTAGGGTTATATTTGGGTTAATGTTAGGGTTAGGATTAGGATTAGGGTTAGGTTTAGTGTTAGATTAGGGCTAGCTTTAGGTTTAGGTCTAGGGTTAGGGTTAGGTCTATGGTTTGGGCTAAGGCTAGGGTTAGGGCTAGGGCTAGGTTTAAGGTTAGGGCTAGGTTTAGGGTTAGAATTCGGGTTAGGGCTAAGTTTAGGATTAGGGACAGGGTTAGGTTTAGGGCTAGGGCTAGGGTTGGGATTAGGTTTAGTTTTAGTGTTAGGGTTAGGATTAGGGTTAGGGTTAGGGCTACGGTTAAGTTTAGGGCTAGGTTTAGGGTTAGGGTTAGGGGTAGGGTTAGGTCTAAGGGTAGGGTAGGGCTAGTCCTAGGTTTAAGGTTAGGTCTATGATTAGGTCAAAAACTAGTGTTAGGGTTAGGGCTAGGTTTAGGATTAGGGCTAGGGCTAGGGCTAGGGCTAGAGCTAGGTTTAGGGTTAGGGTTAGGGTTAGGTCTAAAACTAGGGTTAGGGTTAGGGCTAGGTTTACGTTTAGGGCTAGGATTAGGGCTAAGGCTAAGTTTAGGGTTAGGGCTAGGTTTAGCGCTATGGTTAGGGTTATGTTTGGGTTAGGGTAAGATTAGGGTTAGGGTTAGGATTCGGGTTAGGGTTAGGGTTAGGATTCGGGTTAGGGTTAGGATTAGGGTTAGGGTTAGCTTTTGGGCTAGGTCTAGGGTTAAGGTTAGGGGTAGGGTGTGGGCTAAGGCTCGGGTTACGGTTAGGTCTAGGGCTAGGGTTAGCTCTAGGGCTAGGGTTAGGGTAAGGGCTAGGGCTAGAATTAGGGTTAGGGCTAGGGTTAGGGGTAGGATTATGGTTAGGCCTCGGGTTAGGGTTAAGGTAAGGTGTTTGGCTCAGGTTAGGGTTAGGGTTAGTGTAAGGTTTAGGGCTAGGTTTAGGTTTAAGGCTAGGGTTATGTTTAGGGCTAGGGATAAGAATAGGGTTTGCCTATGGGTAAGGGTTAGTTCTAGGGTCAGGGCTAGGACTAGGGTTAGGCCTAGGGTTAGGATTAAGGTAAGGGGTCCAGCTAGGGTTCGGGTTAGGGTTAGGTTTAGGGTTAGGGTTAGGGTTAAGCTAAGGTGTTGAGTTAGGTTTAGGTGTAGGGTTAGGGCTAAGGTTATTGTTCGGGTTAGGGCTAGGGCTAGGGCTAGGTTTAGGTTTAGGTTTAGTGTTAGGGTTAGGGTTATGGTTAGGTTTAGGTTTAGGGTTAGGGTTAGGGTTAAAGTAAGGTGTTGGGCTATGGTTAGTGATAGGTTTAGGGCTATGGTTAGGGTTAGTGTTAGGGTTATGTCTAAAACTAGGGTTGGGGTTAGGGCTCGGGCTCGGGTCAGGGTTATGGCAAGGTTAGGCTTAGGTTTAGGGTTAGGGTTAGGGCTATGGTTAGGGTTACATTTAGGACTAGGGTTAGGGTTAGGGCTAGGGCTAGGGCTTGGGCTAGGGGCAAGCCTAGTTCTAGGGTTAAGACTAGGGTTAGGTTTAGGGCTAGGTCTAGGTTTAGGGTTAGGTTTCATGTGAGGGTTAGGATTATGGCTAGTGTTAGAGTTAGGTTTGGGGCTAGGGAAAGGCTAGTTTTAGGGTTAGGGCTAAGGCTAGGGTTAGGGTTAGGGCTAGTTTTAGGGTTAGGGCTAGGTCTAGAGTAATGGTAGGGCTAGGTCTAGGGTTACGGTTAGGGTTAGTGCTAGGATTAGGGCTAGGGTTAGGGTTAGGGTCACGGTTAGGGTTATGGCTAAGGCCAAGGTTAGGGTTAGGGCTAGTGTTAGGGTTAGGGTTATGTTTAGGTCTAGGGCTCAGGTTAGGGTTAGGGCTAGGGTTAGTTCTAAGTGTAGGGTAGGTCTAGGGCTCGGGTTAGGGTTATGGCTAGGGTTAGAGTTAAGGTTAGGTTAGAGTAAGGGTTAGGGTAAGGGGTTAGGGTTAGGTGTAGGGTTAGGGTTAGGTCTCAGGCTAGGGTTAGGGTTAGGGCTAGTGTTAGGGTTAGGGCTAGGGTTAGTGTTAGGGTTATTGTTAGGACTAGAGTTTCGGTTAGGTTTAGGGTTAGGGTTAGGGCTTGGGTTAGGGCTAAGACTAAGGTGAGGTTTAGGGCTAGGTTTAGGGCTAGGGTTACCTTCAGGGTTAGGGTTAGGGTTAGGGTTAGGGTTAGGGTGAGGGCTAGGGCTAGGGTTAGGGTTAGGGCTAGGGTTAGGTTTAAGACTAGGGCCAGGGCTAGGGCTAGGTTAAGGTTTAGGGCTATGGTTAGGTCTAAAACTAGGGTTAGGGTTAGGGCTAGGTTTAGGTTTAGGGCTAGGGTTAGGGCTAAGGCTAAGGCTAAGTCTAAGGTTAGGCTTAAGGCTATGTTTAGGTCTAGGGTTAGGGTTAGGATTAGGTCTAGGGTTACCGTTAGGTTTATGGCTAGAGTTAGCATTAGGGTTAGGTTAAGGGTTAAGTTAATGGGTCAGGCTAGGGTTAGGATTAGAACTAGGGTTAGGCCTAGGGTTAGAGTTAGGGCTAGGATTAGGTCTAAGGCTAGTATTAGGATTAGGGCTAGGGCTAGGGCCTTGGTTACAGTTAGGGCTAGGGTTCGGTGTAGGTTTAGGGTTAGGTTTACGACTAGGTTTAGGGTTAGGTCTAGGGCTAGGGTTAGGGATAGGGCTAGAGTTTTGGTTAAAGGTAGGTCTAGGGTTAGGGTTAGAAATAGGGTTAGGTTAAGGGATTGGGCTAGGGTTAGGGCTAGGCCTAGGGTTATGTTTAGCATTAGGGCTAGGGTTAGGGTTCGGTTTAGAGTTAAGTTTAGGGCTAGTGTTAGGTTCAGGTTTAGGTTTAGGGTTAGAGTTAAGGCTAGGTTTAGGGTTAGGGCTAGGACTAAGGTTAGGGTTAGGGCTAGGGTTAGGTCTAAGGCTAGGGTTAGGTTTAGGGCTAGGGCTAGGTTTAGGGTTAGGTTTAGGGCTAGGGTTAAGGTTAGGGATAGAGTGTGGGCTAACGCTAAGGGTAGGGTTAGGGCTAAGTCTAGGGCTAGGGTTAGGGTTAGGGCCAGGGGTAGGGTTAAGGCAAGGTGTTGGGCTAGGTTTAGGGTTAGGGTTAAGGCTAGGCTTGGGGTTAGGTTTAGGGTTAGGGCTAGGTCTAGTGTTAGTGTTAGGTTTAGGCTTAGGGTTAGGGCTATGGTTAGGGATAGGTTCAGGGCTAGGGTTAGGTCTAACGCTAGGGTTAGGGCTAGCGCTAGGGTTAGGGTTAGGATGAGGGATAGGGCTAGGGTTAGGTTTATCGTTAGGGTTAGGGCTAGGGCTAATTTTAGGCTTAGCGCTAGGGTTAAGTCTAAGGCTAGGGTTCTTTTTAGGGTTAGGGCTAGGGTTAGACTTATGTCTAGGGTTAGGGTTAGGGTTAGGTTAGGTTTAGGTTAAACGTTAGGGTTAGGGCTAGGGTTAAGTTTAGGTCAAAGTGTTGGCTAAGGCTAGGGTTAGAGTTATCCCTAGGGCTAGGGTTATGGTTACGGTTAGGTCTAGCGCTACGTTTAGGGTTAGCGCTAGGGTTAGGGTTTTGTCTACGACTAGAGTTAATTTTAGGGTAGGGTTTGGTCTAAGGCTAAGTTAGGGCTAGGGCTAGGATTAGGGTTAGGGTTAGGGTTAGTGTTAGGGTTAGGGTTAGGGTTAGGGTTAAGGTAAGAAGTGTGGCTAGGGTTAGCTTTAGGTTTAGGGCTAGGGTTAGGGTTACGGTTAGGGTTATGTTTATAACTAGAGTTAGGTTTAGGGATAGGTCTAGGGCTAGAGTCTGGGTTAGGGCTAGCGTTAGGTTTAGGGTTAGGACAAGGGTTAGGGTTAGGTTTAGGAATACGGTTAAGGTTAGGGCTAGGGTTAGGGTTAGGGCTAGGGTTAGGGCTAGGGGTAGGGCTAGGTCTAGTGTTATGGTTATGGATAGTGCTAGACTTAGGGTTAGTGTTAGGTCTCAAGGCTAGGTCTAGGTTTAGGGTTATGGTTAGGGTTATGTATTGGTCTAGGTTTAGGGCAAATGCTAAGGTTAGCTTTAGGGCTAGGATTTTGGTTAGATTTAGGTTTAGGATTAGGGCTAAGGCTAAGGTTAAGATCAAAGCTAGGGTGTGGACTAAGTCTAGGGTTAGGGTTAGGGGTAGGGTTAGGGTTAGGTTTAGGGCTAGGGATAGAGTTAGGTTTAGGGCTAGGGTTAGGTCTAAGGCTAGGGTTAGGGTTATGGCTAGGGCTAGAATTAGGGTTAGGTTTAGGGCTAGGGCTAGGGTTAGGGTTAGGTTTAGGGCTAGGGCTAGTTTTATGGTTAGGGTTAGGTCTAGGGCTATGGTTAAGTTTAGGGCTAGGGTTCGGGTTCGGGTTAGGGCTAGGGCTAGGGCTAGGGGTAGCCCTAGGTCTACGGTTAGGGCTAGGGTTAAGGTTAAGTCTAAGGATAGGGTTAAGTTTAGGGCTAGGGTGTTGGCTAAGGCTATGGTGAGGGTCAGGGCTACGGCTAGGTTTAATGTTAGGGCTAGGGGTAGGTCTAAGGCTAGGGTTACAGTTAGGTCTAAGGCTAGGGTTAGGGTTAGGGTTAAGGTAAGGGGTCAGGCTAGGGTTATGGATAGGTTTAGGGCTATGGTTAAAGTTAGGTTTAGGGTTAGGTTTAGGGCTTGGGTTACGGTTAGGTCTAGGGTTAGGGTTAGGGATAGGGCCAGGGTTAGAGTTATGGCTATAGTTAGCATTTTGGTTAGAGTAAGGATTAATGTAAGGGGTGGGGTTAGGGTTAGAGTTAGGGCTAGGTTTAGGGTTACGGTTAGGATGAGGGCTAGTGCTAGGGTTAGGTTTATTGTTAGGGTTAGCATCGAGGTAGGGTTAGGTTTAGAGTTGGGTCTAGGGTAAGGGTTAGGGCTAGGGCTAGGGTTAAGGTTAATGCTAGGGTGTGGGCTAAGGCTAGGGTTAGGGTTAGCGGTAGGGCTAGGGTTAGGGTTAGGGTTAGGGCTAGGGCTAGGTTTTGGCCTAGGGTTAGGGTTAGGGCTAGGGTTCGGGGTTTTGTTTAGGTCTAGGGTTTAGGTTAGGGTTCAGGCTAGGGCTAAGGTTAGGTTTAGGGCTAGGTTTAGGGCGAGGGCTAGGGTTAGGTCTAAGGTTACGGTTAGGGTTAGGGGTATAGCTAGGATTAGGGTTAGATTCAGGGTTAGGGCTAGGATTAGGTTTAGGGTTAGGGTTAGGGTTAGGGTTAGGGATAGGACTAGTGTTATTGTTAGAATTGGGTCTTGGGCTAGGGCTAGGGTTAGGTTTAGGGTTAGGGTTTGTTCTAGTGTTAGGGCTAAGTCTAAGGTTAGGATTAGGATTAGGGTTACGGCTAAGGCTAAGGTTAGCATTAGCACTAGGTTTAGGGCTAGGTTTAGCGTTAGGGCTAGGGCTAGGGCAAGTGTTAGGGTTATGTCTAGGTTCAGGGTTAGGGTTAGGGTTAGGTTTCGGGTTAGGATTATGGCTAGTGTCAGGTTTAGGGCTAGGGTTAGGGTTAGGTTTAGGGTTAGGATTAGGGCTAGTGTCAGGGTTAGGCCTAGTATTAGGGTTAGGGTTAGTATTAGGGTTGGGGTTAGGTTTAGGGCTTGTGTTATGTATAGGTCTAGGGCTAGTTTTAAGGTTAGGGCTATTGTTAGGGTTAGGGCTAGGGTTAGGGTTAGGGTAAGGTTAGGGCTAAGGCTAGGGTTAAGTTTAGGATTAGGGTGTGGGCTAAGGCTAAGGTTAGCATCAGGGCTAGGGCTAAGGTTAGGGTTATGGCTAGAGTTAGGGTTATGGCTAGGGTTATTCCTTGGTTTAGAGTTAGTGTTAGGATTAGGTTTAGGGTTAAGGTAAGGTGTGGGGTCAGGGTTAGGTTTAGGTATAGGGCTAGCATTAGGGTTAGGTTTAGTGTTAGGGTTAGGGCTAGGGTTAGGGTTAGGTCTAGGGTTAGGGCTAAGGCTAGGGTTAAGGTTAGCACTAGGGTGTGGTCTAAGGCTAGGGTTAGGGTTAGGGCTAGGGTTAGGTTGAGGTTCTCATTAGGGTTAAGGGTAGGGTTAGGGATAGGTCTAGGGGTAAGGTCAAGATTAGGGCTAAGTTTAGGGTTAGGGCTTGGCTAGGGCTAGGGCTAGGGCTAGGGGTAGGCCTAGGTATAGGGTTAGGGCTAGTGTTAAGGATAGGGCTAAGGCTAGGTTTAGGGTTATGTCTAGGGTTAGTTTTAGGTTTAGGGTTATGTCTAAAACTAGGGTGAGGGTTAGGGCTAGGGCTAGGGCTAGGGATAGGGTCAGGGTTAGGGCTAGGGTTAGGTTTAGGTTTAGATTTAGGGTTAGGGTTAGGGTTAGTTCTAGGGGTAGGGTTAAGGTTAGGGCTAGGGTTAATGTTAGGACTAGGGCTAGGGCTAGGGCTAGGGTAGGCCTAGGTCTAGGGTTAGGGGTAGGGTTAGCTTTAGGGCTAAGTCTAGGGTTAGGTTTAGAGCTAGGTCTAGGGTTAGGGTTAGCGTTAGGTTTACTGCTAAGGCTAGGGCTAATGTTAGGGTTAGGTTTAAGGTGAGGCTTAGGTTTAGGGCTAGTGTTAGGGTTAGGTTTAGTGTTAGGATAAAGCTAGGGTTAGGTTTAGGTTTAGGACTAGGATTAGGGTTAGGCCTAGTGTTATGGTTAAGGTAAGGTTTCGTGCTAGTGTTAGGGTTATGGTTAGGGTTAAGTTTAGGCGTTAGGGTTAGGGCTAGGGTTTGGGTTAGGGTTAGGGTTGGGGTTTGGGCTAGGGCTAGGGTTAGGTTTAGAGTTAGGGTTAGGGTCAGTTTTAGTTTTAGGGTTACAGCTAGGGTTAGGGCTAGGGTTAGGTTTAGGTTAGGGTTATTGCTAGGATTAGGGTTAGGCCTAGTGTTAGGGTAAAGTTAAGGTGTCAGGCTAGGGTTAGGGTTAGGGTTAGAGCTAGGCTTAGGATTATAGTTAGGGTTGGGGTTTGGGTAGGGCTAGGGTTAGGGTTAAGGTTAGGTTTAGGGTTAGGGCTAGGGCTAGGTTTAGGGTTTGGGCTACGGTTAGGTCTAAGTCTAGGTTTAGGGCTAGGGCTAGGTTTAGGGTTAGGTCAAGGGTTAGGTTTAAAACTAGTGTTAGGGTTAGGGCTAGGTTTATATTTAGGGCTATGATTAGAGCCAAGTGTAAGGCTAAGGTTAGGGTTAGGGCCAAGTTTAGGGCTAGGGTTAGGGTTAGGGCTAAGTTTAGGGTTAGGATTAATTCTAGGGCTAGGGTTACGGTTAGGGCTAGTGTTAAGGTTAGGGCTAGGGCTAGGGTTAGGGTTAGGGTTAGGGCTAGGGTTAGGGTTAGGGATAGGGCTACGGTTAGCTTTAGCTTTTGGTCTTGGGCTAGGGCCAGGGTTAGGGTTAGGTTTAGGGCTAGGGTTACGGCTAAGGCTAAGGTTAGGTTTAGGGTTAGGGCTAGGGCTAAGGTTACAGTTAGGGTTAGTGTTAGGTTTAGGTTTAGCTTGGGTTAGGGTTAGGGCTAGGGTTAGGTATAAGTCTAGGGTTAAGGTTAGGGCCGGGGCTTCGGCCAGGGTTAGGGTTAGAGTTAGGGCTAGGGCTAGGGCTAGGGTTAGGTTTAGGTTTACGGTTAGGGTCAGGGTTAGGGTTAGGGTTAGGGTTAGGGCTAGGGTTAGGTTTAGGGATAGGGTTAGTTCTAGTGTTAGGGCTAAGTCTAAGGTTAGGTTTAGGATTAGGGTTCGGGCTAAGGTTCGCATTAGCACTAGGGTTAGGGTTAGGTTTATGGTTAGGGTTAGGGCTAGGGCTAGGGTTAGGGTTAGGGGTAGGGCTTGGGCTAGGGTTAGCGTTATGTCTATGTTCAGGTTTAGGGTTAGGGTTAGGGTTAGTATTATGGCTAGTGTCAGGGTTAGGGCTAGGGTTAGGGTTAGGGTTAGGTTAGGGTTAGGTCTAGGGCTAGTGTTAAGTTTAGGGCTATTGTTAGGGTTAGGGCTAGGATTAGGGTTAGGTTTAGGGTTAGAGTTAAGGCTAAGTCTAGGGTTAAGTTTAGGGTTAGGGTGTGGGCTAAGGCTAAGGTTAGCATCAGGGCTAGGGCTTGGGTTAGGGTTATGTCTAAGGCTAGGGTTAGGGTTAGGGCTAGGGCTAGGGCTAGGGTTATGGCTAGGGTTAGGGTTATGGCTAGGTTTAGGGTTAGTGATAGGGTTAGGGTTAGGTTTAGGGTTATGGTAAGGTGTGGGGCCAGTGTTAGGGTTAGGTTTAGGGCTAGGGTTAGGGTTAGGTTTAGTGTTAGGTTTATTGCTAGGGTTAGGGTTAGAGCTAAAGCTAGTGTTAAGTTTAGCGCTAGGGTGTGGTCTAAGGCTAGGTTTAGGGTTAAGGATAGGGTTAGGGCTAAGTTTAAGGTTAGGGCTAGGTTTAGGGTTAGGGCTTGGCTAGGGCTAGGGCGAAGGCTAGGGGTAGGCCTAGGTCTAGGGTTAGGGCTAGGGTTAAGGTTAGGGCTAAGGCTAGGTTTAGGGTTATGTCTAGGGTTAGTTTTAGTTTTAGGGTTATGTGTAAAACTAGGGTGAGGGTTAGGGCAAGGGATAAGGCTAGGGTCAGGGTTAGGGCTAGGGTTAGGGTTAGGTTTAGGTTTAGGTTTAGGTTTAGGTTTAGGGCTAGGGTTAGGGTTAGGTCTAGGGCTAGGGTTAAGGTTAGGGCTAGGGTTAGTGTTAGGGCTAGTGTTCGGGTTAGGTTTAGGGCTAGGGTAGGGCTAGGGTTATGGTTATGGGTAGGTCTAGGGTTAGAGCTAGTGATAGGTCTACACTTAGGGCTAGGGCTAGTGTTAGGGTTAGGGTTAGGGTGAAGTTTAGGTTTAGGGCTCGGGTAAGGCTAGGGTTAGGGTTAGGGCTAAGGCTAGGTTTAGGGTTAAAGCTAGGTCTAGGGTTAGGGTTAGGTTTAGGTCTAGGCCTAGGGTTAGGTTTAGGATTAGGGTTAGGGTTAGGGCTAGAGTCAGGGTTAAGACTAGGGTTAGGGCTAGGTTTAGCGTTAAGATTAGGCTTAGTTTTAGAGTTAGTGTTAGGGCAAGGGTTAGGTTTAGGGCTAGGGATAATGTTAGGGCTAAGGCTAGGTTTAGGGTTATGTCTAGGGTTAGGGTTAGGGTTAGGGTTACATTTAGGTTTAGGGTTAGGTTTAGGATTAGGGTAAAGGCTCAGGTTAAGGTTAGAGCTAGGATGCGGGCTAAGGCTAGGTTTAGGGTTAGGGTTAGGGCTAAGGCTAGGGTTACTGCTAGGCCTAGGGTTAGGTCTAAGGCTACAGTTAGGGCTAGGGCTATGGCTAGGATTAGGTTTAGGGCTAGGGTTAGGGCTAGAAATAGGATTAGGCCTAGGGTTACATGTAAGGCTAGGTTTAGTTTTAGGGCTAAGGCCAGTGTTAAGTTTATTGTTAGGGTTAGGGCCAGTGCTAGGGTTAGGGTTAGGGTTAGGGCTAGGGCTAGGGTTAGGGTTAGGGCTAGTGCTAGGATTAGGGTTAGGGCTAGGGTTAGGGTTAGGAATAGGGTTAGGCCTAGTGTTAGGTCTAAGGCTAGGTTTAGGTTTAGGCCTAGGGCTACATTTAGGGTTAGAGCTAGCTTTAGGGTTAGAATTCGGGATAGGGTTAGGTTTAGGAGTAGAGATAGGGTTAGGGTTAGGGCCAGGGCTAGGGTTAGGTTTAGGGTTAGAGTTAGGGATAGGGTTAGTGTCAGGCCTAGGACTAGGGTTAGGGTGAGTTCTAGGGTTAGGTCTAAAACTAGGGTTAGGGTTAGGGCTAGGTTTAGGCTTAGGGCTAGGGCTAGGGCTAGGGCTAGGTTTTGGATGTGGGCTAGGGCTAGTGTAAGTTTATTGTTAGGGTTAGGGTTAGGGTTAGGGCTAGGAGAAGGGTTAGGGCTAGGGCTAATTTTAGTGTTAGTGCTAAGGTTAGGTCTAAGGCTAGGGTTCAGTTTAGGGTTAGAGCTAGGATTAGAGTTATGTGTAGGGTTAGGTTTAGAGTTAGGTTAGGGTTAGGTTTAGGGTTAGGGCTAGGGCCAGGATTAAGTTTAGGGCTAGGTGTTGGCTAAGGCTAGGATTAAAGTTAGCGCTAGGGCTAGAGTTAGGGCTAGGGCTAGGGCCATGGCTCGGGTAAGGGTTAGGGCTATGGTTCGGGTTAGGTTTGGGTTTTGTTTAGGTCTAGGGTTAGGGTTAAAAATAGGGATAGGGTTAGGGTTAGTGTTAGCATTAGGTCTTGGGCTAGGGCAAGGGTAAGGGTTAGGGCTAGGGCTAGGGGTAAGGCTAAGGTTATGGTTAATGTTAGGGTTAGGGCTAAGGCTAATGATAGGGTTAGCACTAGTGATAGGGTAAGTTTTAGGGTTACGGTTAGGGCTACGGTTAAGGTTATGGCTAGGTTTAAGGTTAGGACTAGGGTTAGGGCTAAGGCTAAGGTTAGTTCTAGGGCTAGGTTTAGATCTAAGGCTAGGTTTAGGTTTAGGTCTAGGGTTAGGTCTAAACTAGGGTTAGGGTTAGGGCTAGGTTTAGGGTTAGAGTTCAGGTTAGGGCTAGGTTTAGGGTTAGGGTTAGGGTTAGGTTTAGGGTTAGGTTTAGGGTCAGGGTTAGGGCTAGAGTTAGGGTTAGGGGTAGGGCTAAGTTGAGGTTTAGGTTTAGGGTTAGGTCTAAACTAGGGTTAGGTTTAGAGTTAGGTTAGGCTTAGGGTTTGGGTTAGGGCTAGAGCTAGGGTTAGAGTTATGTCTAGGGTTAGGTTTAGCGTTAGTTTAGGGTTAGGTTTAGGGTTAGGGCTAGGGCTAGGTTTAAGGTTAGGGCTAGATGTTGGCTAAGGCTAGGGTTAAGGTTAGTGCTAGGGCTACGGTAAGGGTTACAGCTAGGGTTAGGTCTAGGGCTAGAGTTAGGGTTAAGGTTAGGGCTAGGGCTCGCGTAAGGGTTAGGGCTAGAGTTCGGATTAGGTTTAGGTTTTTGTTTAGGTCTAGGGTTTGGGTTAGGTCTAGCGCTAGGTTTAAGTTTAGGGCTAGTTTTAAGGTTAGGGCTAGGGTTAGTTTTAGGGATAGGGTTAGGGTTAGGAATAGGGATAGGGCTAGGGTTAGCATTAGGATTAATTCTTAGGCTAGGGTTAGGGCTAGGGTTAGGGCTAGGGTTAGGGCTAAGTGTAAGGTTATGTTTAGGGTTAGCGTTAGGGTAAGGCTAATGATAGGATTAGCACTAGTGATAGGGTTAGGTTTAGGGTTATGGTTAGGGCTAGGGTTAGGGTGAGGGTTAGGACTAGAGTTAGGGCTAAGGCTAGGTTTAGGTCTAGGGCTAGGGTTAGGTCTAAGCTAGGTTTAGGGTTAGGTCTAGGGTTAGGTCTAAACTGGGGTTACTGTTAGGGCTAGGTGTAGTGTTAGAGTTCAGGTTAGGGCTAGGTTTAGTTTTAGTTTTAGGTTTAGGGTTAGGGTTAGGGTTAGGATCAAGGTTAGGGTTAGGTTTAGGGTTAGGGCTAGGGTTAGGGTTAGGTGTAGGGCTAAGTTTAGGTTTAGGGCTAGGGTTAGGCATAAGGCTACCTTTAGTGTTAGGTCTAGGGTTAGGTCTAAACTAGGGTTAGGGTTAGGGCTAGGGTTAGTGTTAGGGCTAGGGTTAGGGCTAAGGCTCAGATTAGGTTTAAGGCTAGGGTTAGGGTTAGGTTTAGGGTTAGGGCTAGGGTTAGGGTTAGGACTAGACTTAGGGCTAAGGCTAAAACTAAGGTTATTGTCAGGGCTAGGTTTAGGGTTTGGGTTTCGGGTAGGGCTAGGGTTAGGTTTAGGGTTAGGGTTAGGGTTAGGGCTAGGGCTAGGGTTAGGGTTAGGGCTAGGGTTAGGGTTAGGATTGGGGTTTGAGCTAGGGTTAGGTTTAGAGTAAGGGTTAGGGTCAAGGTTAGGGTTAGGGTTAGGGCTAGCATTAGGGTTAGGGCTAGGACTAAGGTTATGTTTAGGGCTAGCATTAGGTATATGGCTCGGGTTAGGTTTAGGGCTAGGGCTAGGGTTAGGGTTAGGGCAACGGCTAGTGCTAGTGTTAGGGTTAGGGCAAGGGATAGCGCTAAGGCTAAGTTTAGGGTTAGGGCTAGGGATAGGGTTAAGTTTAGGTCTAGGGTGTGGGCTAAGATTAGGGTTAGTGTTAGGGCTAGGGCTAGGGCTAGGTTTAGAGTTACAGCTGGGGTTAGGTCTAAGTCCAGGTTTAGGGTTAGATCTAGGGCTAGGGTTAGGGTTAGATCTAGGGTTAGGTTTAGGCCTGAGTTAGGGCTAGGGTTAGGTTTAGGCCTAGGGTTAGGGTTAATATAAGGAGTCGATCTAGGGTAAGGGTTAGGGCTAGGGGTAAGGCTAAGGTTAGGTTTAGGGCTAGGGTTAGGTCTAAGGCTAGGGTTCATGTTAGGGTTAAGGCTAGGGTTAAAGTTATGTCTAGGGTTAGGGCTAGAGCTTTCTGAATTTCATTGTTTTTTGTGTAGTGCGATATATCACTTTTCAGTTTTCCTGTTATCCTAATTGAGCGGGTGAGAAGTATGTGAATTAGTTTACAACGTTGTGAATTGCATTTCTATTCTTTCGTTGGAAACTTGTTTCTGTGTTATATAGTGCGGGATATCACTTTTCAGTTTTCCTGTATAACTAATTTAGCGAGCGACACACATGTGATTTAGTTTACAATGTAGTGCTTTGCCTTTCAGTTCTTTTGTTTGAAACTTGTTTTTGTGCTGTAGAGTGCGATATCACTTTTCCTTTTTCCTGTTATCTAATTGAGCGGGTGACACGTATGTGAATTAGTTTACAATGTTTTGCTTTGCCTTTCTGTTTTTTGATGGTAACTTGTTTCTGTGCTGTAGATTGCAATATATCACTTTCAGTTCTCCTGTATTCCTAGTTGAGCAAGCGACACACATGTGAATTCGTTTACAACTTTTTGCATTGCGTTTCTGTTTTTTTGTTGGAAACTTGTTTCTGTGCCATAGAGTGCGATATATCACTTTTCAGTTTTCCTGTATTCATAATTGAGCGAGTGACACACCTGTGATTAAGTTCTCTACGTAGTGCTTTGCATTTCTGTTCTTTTGATGGTAATTTGTTTCTGTGCTCTAAGAGTGCGATATATCATTTTTTCAGTTTTCCTGTTATCCTAATTGAGCGGGTGACACACATGTGATTTAGTTCATAACGTTGTGCTCTGGTTTCAGTTTATTTGTTTGAAACCTGTTTCTGTGCCGTATACTGCGAGATAGCACTTTTGAGTTTTCCTGTATTCATAATTGAGAGAGCGACACATATGTAATGTTTAAAACATTGTGCTTTCCTTTCTGTTCCTTTGATGGTAACTTGTTTCTGTGTTGTAGAGTGTGATATATCACTTTTAAGTATTCCTCTTATCCTAATTGAGCAGGTGACACATATGTGAATTAGTTTACAATTTTATGTTTTGCATTCCTGTTCTTACATTGAAAACTTTTTTTTGTGTTGTAGAGTACTCTATATCTATTTTCAGTTTTCCTGTTATCCTAATTGAGCAAGTGACACACATATGATTTAGTTCACAATGTAGTGTTTGCGTTTGTATTCTTTTGATGGTAACTTGTTTCTCTGCTGTAGAGTGCGATATATCTACTTTTCACTTTTCCTGTTATCCTACTTGAGCGGGCGACACGTACGCGAATTAGCTTACAGCTTTGTGCTTTCCGTTTCTCTTCTTTTGTTGGAAACTTGTTTCTGTGCTGTATAGTGTGAGATATCACTTTTCAGTTTTCCTGTATTCCTAATTGAGCGAGAGACACACATGTGATTTAGTTCGCAGCATAGTGCTTTGCGTTTCTCTTCTTTTGTTGGAAACTTGTTTCTCTTCCGTATAGTACGAGATATCACTTTTGAGTTTTCCTGGATTCATAATTGAGTGAGCGACACATATGTAATTTAGTTTACAACATTGTGCTTTCCGTTTCTGTTCTTTTGACAGTAACTTGTTTCTGTGCTGTAGAATGCGATATATCACTTTTCAATTTTCCTGTTATCCTACTGGAGCGGGTGACACGTATATGAATTAGCTTACAACTTTGTGTTTTTCATTCCTGATCTTACATTGAAAACTTGTTTCTGTGCTGTACAGTGCGAGATATCACTTTTCAGTTTCCCGTAACTGTAATTGAGTGGGCGACACACATGTGATTTAGTTTACAACATAGTGCTTTGCATTTCAGTTCTTTTGTTTGAAACTTGTTTCTGTGCTGTAGATTGCGATATATCACTTTTCCATTTTTCTGTTATCCTAATTGAGCGGGCGACATGTATGTGAATTAGATTACAACTCTTTGCTTTGTCTTTCTGTTCTTTTGATGGTAACTTGTTTCTGTGCTGTAGAATGCAATATATCACTTTTCAGTTCTCCTGTATTCCTAATTGAGCAAGGGACACACATGTGATTTAGTTCTCAATGTAGTGTTTTGTGTTTCTGTTCCTTTGATGGTTCCTTGTTTCTGTGCTGTAGAGTGTGATATATCATTGTTAGGAGCCTAGGGCAAGAAATGAGTGGGGAGGAGAAAGGGCAAGGAGAGCTTGGAGCAGAGCTGGAGGAGAGATCTGGTAACAAGGTGGACTAGACCTAAGATATCACTAAATGGAAGTATAATGTGGGAAATCTAAATGTTAGGAAACTATGAGGGCTTGGAGGTCTGGGAAGGAATAACTCTTGCCCAGCATTGTGTTCAAGGTTAACTAAATAATCCCAGTCTCTGTGTGGTGATTTGATTATACAAATGTTTAGGATTAACAGCAAGCTTAAATAAAAGATAATCATTAGTAAATATTAATCACCACCACCAACAGTTAGCTTTGGTTTTGGGGTTAGGGCTAGGGATTAGGGTTAGGGTTAGGATTAGGATTAGGTTAGTGTTAGGTTTAGGATTCAGGTTAGGGCTAGAGATTAGGGTTAGGGTTCGAGTTATGGTGAGGGTTAGGGGTAAGGGTTAGGGGTTAGGGTCAAAATTATGGGTTATTGTTAGGCTTAGGGTTAGGGGTTAGGGCTAGGTTTAGGGCTAGGTGCAGGGTTAGGGTTAGTGTTAGGTCTAGGGCTATGGCTAGGGCTAGTGTTAGGGTTATGGTTAGGGCAAGGCTTAAGGATAAGGCTAAGTTTATGTTTAGGTTTGGGTTAGGGTTAGGGCGAGGGTTAAGGTTAGGTCTAGTGCTAGGGTTAGGGTTAAGGCTAGTGTTAGGGTTAGGTTTAGGATTATGGTTAGGGCTAGGGTTAGGTTTAGGACTAGGTCTAGGGCTAGGGTTAGGGCTAGGTCTAGGTTAATGGTTAGGGATAGTGCTAGCATTAGAGCTAGGGTTAGGGTTAGGGTTAGGGCTAGGGCTAAGGCTAGGGCTAGGGTAAGACTAGGATGTGGGCTAAGGCTAGGGTTAGGGTTAGGGCAAGGGCTAAGGTTCGGGTTAGTGCTAGGGCTAGGGTTACATTTAGGAGTAGGATTAGGTCTAGGGCTAGGATTAGGGTTAGGTCTAGGGCTAGGGTTAGGGTTAGGGCTAGTGTTAGGGTTAGTGCTAGGGTTATGGTTAGGGATAGGGATAGGGTTAGGGCTAAGGCTAAGGTTAGTGTTAGGGACAGGGTTAGGGCTAGTGCTAGGGTAAGGCTAGGATTTGGGCTAAGGCTAGGGTTAGGGTTAGGGCAAGGGCTAAGGTTCGGGTTAGTGCTAGGGCTAGGGTTACATTTAGGAGTAGGGTTAGGTCTAGGGATAGGATTAGGGTTAGGGTTAGGTCTAGGGCTAGGGTTAGGGTTAGGGCTAGTGTTAGGGTTAGTGCTAGGGTTAGGGTTAGGGATAGGGATAGGGATAGGGATAGGGTTAGGGCTAAGGCTAAGGTTAGTGTTAGGGACAGGGTTAGGGCTAAGGCTAAGGTTAGGGTTATGGTTTAGTTTAGGGTTAGGTTTAGGGTTAGGGCTAAGTTTATGGTTAGGGCTAGGGTTAGGGTTAGGCCTAGGACTAGGGTTAGGGTTAGGGCTAGGGTTAGGTTTAGGTTTAGGTTTAGGTTTAGGGCTGGGGCTAATGATAAGTTTTGGGTTAGGGTTAGGTCTAAAGCCAGGGTTACGTATAGGGGTATTGATAGGGTTAGGTTTAGGGCTAAAGTTATGTCTAAGGCTAGGGTCATGGTTAGGGCTAGGATTAGGGTTTGGCCTAGGGTTAGGTTTAAGGTAAGGGGTTGGGCTAGGGTTAGGTTTAAGGTTAGGGCTAGTGCTAGGGTTAGGGTTAGGGCTAGGTTAGGGCTAAGGGTAAGGTTAGGGTTAGGGCTAGGGCTAGGGTTGATATTAGGGCTAGGGTGTGACCTATGCTAGGGTTAGGGTTAGGTCTAGGGTTAGTTTCAGGGTTAAGGCTAGTGTCAGGGTTAGGATTAGGGTTAGGGTTAGTGTTAAGGCTAGTGTCAGGGTTAGGATTAGGGTTAGGGTTAGGGTTAGAGTTAGGGCTAGGGCTAGGGGTAGGGCTAGGTCTAGGATTATGGTTAGGGATAGTGCTAGTATTAGGGATAGGGTTATTATTATGGTTAGGGCGAAGTCTAGGGTTAGGGTCAGGGCTAGGTCTAGGGTTAGGTTTAGGGTTAGGGTTTGGGCTAGGGTTACGGCTAAGGCTAAGGCTAAGGTTAGGGTTAGGTCTAGGGTTAGAGTTAGGGTTAAGGTTAGGTTTAGTGTTAGGTTTAGGGCCAAGTCTAGGGTTAAGGTTAGGTCTGTGGTGTAGGCTAAGGTTGGGATAGGGTTAGGGCTAGAGCTAGGATTAGGTTTAGGTTTAGGGCTAGGGCTAGGGTTAGGGTTAGGGTTGGGGCTAGGCCTAAGTTTAGGGTTAGGGCGAGGGTAACGGTTAGCTTTAGGGTTAGGGTTAGGTCTAAGGCTAGGGTTAATATTAGGGCTAGGGTGTGGTCTAAGGCTAGGGTTATATTTAGGGCTAGGGTTAGGTTTAAGGCTAGGACCAGGGCTAGGGCTAGGTTAAGGGTTAGGGCTAGGGTTAGGTCTAAAACGGGTTGGGGTTAGTGCTAGGTTTAGGTTTAGAGCTAGGGTTAGGGATAAGGCTAAGTCTAAGGTTAGGGTTAAGGCTAGGTCTAGGGCTAGGGTTAGGTTTAGGGCTAGGGCTAGGATAGGGTTAAGGTTAGGGATAGGTGTGGGCTATGTCTAGAAGTAGGGTTATGGCTAGGGTTAGGGCTAGGGCTAGGGTTAGGGTTATTGCTAGGGTTAGGGTTAGGCCTAGGGGTAGGTTTAGGTTTAGGGTTAGGGATAGGGCTAGGGTTAGGTTTAGGGTTTGGTTTAGGGCTAGGCATAGTGATATGTTTAGGGCTAGGGTTAGGTCTAAGGCTAGGGTTAGGGCAAGCGCTAGGTTTAGGGTTAGGATGAGGGCTAGGGCTAGGGTTAGGTTTATTGTTAGGGTTAGGGCTAGGGTAATGGTTAGGGCTAGGGCCAAGGTTAGGCTTAGGGCTAGGGTTAGGTCTAAGGCTAGGGTTCTGGTTAGGGTTAGGGCTAGGGTTAGACTTATTTCTAGGGTTAGGGTTAGGGTTAGGTTAGGTTTAGGTTTAATGTTAGGGCTAGTGCTAGGGTTAAGGTTAGGGATAGGGTGTGGGCTAAGGCTAGGGTAAGGCTTAGGGTTAGGGCTAGCACTATTTTTATGGTTAGGCCTAGGATTAGGGTTATGTTAGGAATAGGTGTAGAGTTCTGGTCAGGGTTAGAGCTCGGGTTCGAGTTAGGTTTACGGTTAGGATTAGGGCTAGGGTTAGGGTTAGGTCTAGGGCTAGGTTTAGGGTTAGGGCTAGGGCTAGGGTTAGCGATAGGGTTAGGGTTAGAGATAGGGATAGGATTAGCGTTAGCAGTAGGTCTTGGGCTAGGGCTAGTGTTAGGATTAGGGTTAGGATTAGGGCTACGTTTAGGGCTAAGGATAAGGTTAGGGTTAAGGTTGGGGTTAAGGTTAGGGCTAAGGCTAAGGTTAGGTTTAGCGCTAGGGTTAGGGTTAGGGTTAGGGTTAGGTTTAGGGCTATGGCTAGGGTGAGGGCTAGGGCTAGGGCTAGGGTTAGGTCTAAGGCTAGTGTTAGGGTTAGGGCTAGGTCTAGGATTAGAGCTAGGGTCACGGTTATGGCTAGGCTTAGGGCTAGGGTTAGGGTTAGGGCTAGGGCTAGGGCTAGGGTTAGGGTTAGCGTTATGGCTAAGGCTAAGGTTAGGTTTAGGGCTAGGTTTAGGGCTAGGGTTAGGTTTAGGTTTAGGTTTAGGGTTAGGGTTAGGGTTACGGTTAGGGCTAGGTTAGGGTTTGGGCTAGGGTTAGGGTTAGGACTACGGATAGCACTAAGACCATTGTTAGGGTTAGGTCTTGGTTTAGGGCTAGGGTTAGAATTAGGTTTATGGTTAGGGTTAGGGTTAGGGTTAGGTTTAGGGTTACGGTTAGGGATAGGGTTAGGGTTAGGGCTAGGGCTAGGGTTACAGTTAGGGTTAGAGCTAGGTTTAGGCTTTGAATTCAAGTTAGGGCTTGGTTTAGGATTAGGGTTAGGGTTAGGACTAGGGTTAGGTTTAGGGTTAGGGTCAGGGCTAGGGTTAGGGTTTTGTCTAGGACTAGGGTTAGGGCTAGGGTTTGGTCTAAGGGTAAGGTTAGGGCTAGGGCTAGGATTAGGGTTAGTGTTACTATTTGGGTTAGGGTTAAGGTAAGAGGTCTCGCTAGGGTTAGGCTTAGGTTTAGGGCTAGGGTTAGGGTTAGGGTTATGTCTATAACTAGAGTTAGGTTTAGCGCTAGGGCAAGGTCTAGAGTCTGGATTAGGGTTAGGGTTAGGGTTAGGGTTAAGTATAGATTTAGTTTTAGGTTTAGGGCTAGGGTTAGGGCTAGGGGTAGGGGTAGTCCTAAGCCTAGGGTTAGGGCTAGGTTTAGGGTTAGGGCTAAGTCTAGGGTTAGGGTTACGACTAGGTCTAGGTTTAGGGTTAGCGTTAGGTCTACTGCTAGGGCTAGGTCTAGCGTTAGGGTTAGGGTTAGTGTTAAGTGAGGGTTAGGGTTAGAGTTAGGGCTCAGGTTAGGGCTAGTGTTAGGTTTAGTTTTAGGGTTAGCGTAAGGCTAGAGTTAGGGTTAGTGCTAAGGCTAGGGTTAGGGTTAGGGCTATTTCAAGGGTTAGGGTTAGCTTTATGTCTCTGGCTAAGTCAAGGTTTAGGGTTAAGGTTAGGGTTAGGGTTTGGGCAAGGGTTAGGGCTAGGGCTTAGGTTAAGTTTAGCGTTGGGTTAGGGCTAGGGTTAGGGTTAGGCTTAGGTTTAGGGTTAGTGTGAGCGTTAGGGTTAGGTCTTGGGCTAGGTTTAGGGTTAAGTCTAGTGTTAGATTTAGGTTTAGGAATAGGGTTAGGTGTAGGTTTAGTGTTAGGGTTAGAGCTAGGGCTAGGGGTAGGGCTAGGTCTAGTGTTATGGTTAAGGATAGTGGTAGCATTAGGGTTAGTGTTAGGTCTCATGGCTAGGTCTAGGTTTAGGGTTATGGTTAGGGTTGTTTTGGGTTAGGTTTAGGGCTAAGGCTAAGTTTAGGGTTAGGGCTAGGGTTTTGGTTAGATTTAGGGTTAGGGTTAGGGCTAGGTCTAGGTTTAGGGTTATGACTACGGTTAGGGTTAGGTTTAGGCTTAGATCTAGGAACAGGTTTAGGCCTAGTGTTAGGATTAAGGTTCGGGGTTGGGCTAGGGTTAGTGTTAGGGTGAGGGTTAGGGCAAGGGTTAGGGTTAGTGGTAGGGCTAGGGTTAGGGTTAGGGTTAGGGTAGTGCCCGGGTTAGGGTTAGGTTTAGGGTTAGGGTTAGTGCTAGGTTTAGGTTTAGGATTAGGTCTGGGGTTAGGGTAAGGGCTAAGTTTAGGGTTAGGGTTAGGTCTAAAACTAGGGTTAGGGTTAGGCATAGGGTTAGGGTTAAGGTAAGGTGTTGTGGTAGGGTTACAGTTAGGGTTAGGGCTAGGGTTAGGGTTAGGGTTAGGGTTATGGTTGGGGTTAGGGCTAGGGCTATGTTTAGGTTTAGTGTTAGGGTTAGGGTTAGGGCTAGGATTAGGGTTAGGGTTAGGGCTAGGGCTAAGGTTAGGGTTAGGGCTAGGGTTAGGGTAAGGTTTAGGGTTAGGGTTAGGGCTATAGCTACTGTTAAGATTAGGGCTAGGGTGTGGTCTAAGGCTAGGTTTAGGGTTAGGGGTATGGCTAGGGTTAAGGTTAGGGCTAGGCTGTGGGCTAAGGCTAGGTTTAGGGTTAGGTCTTGGGCTAGTTTTAGGGTTAGGTTTAGCACTAGGGCTATGGTTATGTCTAAGGCTAAGGTTAGGGTTAGGGCTAGGGCTAGGATTAGGGCTACGGTCAGGGTTATGGTTCGGCTTAGGGACAGGGTTAGGGTTAGGGTTAGGGTTAGGGCTAGGGTTAGCGTTAGGCCTAGGTCTAGGGCTAGGTTTAGGTTTGGAGTTAGGGTTAGGGCTACGGCTAAGGTTAGGTTTAGGGATAGGTTTAGGTTTAGTGTTAGGGTTAGGTTTAGGGTTAAGGTTAGGTTTAGGTTTAGGGTTAGGTTTAGGGCTAGGGCTAGGGCTTGGGGTAGTTTTATGGCTAGGGTTAGGTCTAATGCGAGGATTATAGTTAGGGCTAGGGATGGGGTTAGGTTTAGGTTTAGGTTTAGGGTTAGGGTTAGGGCTAGGGTTAGGGTTAGGGTTGGGGTTTGGTCTATGCCTAGTGTTAGATTTAGAGTTAGTGTTAGAGTCGGGTTAGGGTTAGGGTTCGTGTTAGGGTTAGGGCTAGGGTTAGGGTTAGGGCTAGGTCTAAGGTTAGGGTTGGGGCTAGGGTTAGGTCTAAGGCTAGGGTTAGTTTAGGGCTAGGGCTAGGTTTCGGGTTAGGGTTAGGCCAAGGGTTAGGGTTAAGGTAAGGAGTTGGGCTAGGGTTAGGGTTACGGTTAGGGTTATTTTTGGGGTTAGGGCTACGGCTAGGGTTAGGTTTAGTGTTAGGGTTAGGGTCAAGTTTAAGGTTAGGGTTAAGGCTAGGGTTAAGGTTAGGGCTAGGGCTAAGGTTAGGGTTAGGGTTAGGGTTACGGTTAGCTTTAGGGTCAGTGTTAGGGCTAAGGCTAGTCTTAAGATTAGGGCTAGGGTGTGGTCTAAGGCTAGGGTTAGGGTTAGGGCTAGGGCTAAGGTTAGGGTTAGGGCTAGGGTTACGGTTACCTTTAGGGTCAGGGTTAGGGCTAAGGCTATGCTTAAGATTAGGGCTAGGGTGTGGTCTAAGTCTAGGGCTAGGGTTAGGGCTAGGGCTAGGGCTATGGTTAATTTTAGGGATAGGTGTGGGCTATGGCTAGAAGTAGAATTATGGCTAGGGCTAGGGCTAGGGTAGGGTTATTGCTAGGGTTAGGGCTAGGTTTAGGGTTAGGACTAGGGGTAGGGTTAAGGTTAGTGTTAGGTCTAGGTCTAGGGCTAGGTATAGGGTAGGCGTTAGAGTTAGGGCTAAGGCTAAGGTTAGGGTTAGGGCTAGGTTTAGGGCTAGGGTTAGGGTTAGGTTTTGGGTTAGGGTTAGGTTTAGGGTTAGGACTAGCGATAGGGCTAAGGCTAGGGTTAGGGCTAGGGCAAGGGTTACTGTTAGGGTTAGTGTAGGTTTAGGCTTAGAATTAAGGTTAGGGCTAGGTTTAGGATTAGGGTCTGGATTAGGGTTAGTGTTAGAGCTAGGGCTAAGGTTAGGTTTAGGTTTGGGGTAGGGCTAGGGTTAGGGTTAGGGTTAGGTCATAGGCTAGGGTTAGGGTTAGGGCTTGTGTTAGGGTTAGGGCTAGGGATAGGGTTAGGGTTAGAGCTAGGGTTAGGGTTAGGGATAGGGATAGGGTTAGCATTAGTGTTAGGTCTTGCGCTAGAGCTAAGGTTAGGGCTAGGGTTAGGGCTAAGTGTAAGGTTAGGGTTAGGGTTAGATTTAGGGCTAAGGGTAAGGTTAGGGTTAGGGTTAGGGTTAAGTTTAGGTTTAAGGTTAGGGTTAGGTTTAGGGCTAGGGCTTGGGTTAGGTTTAGAGCTAGGGTTAGGTCTAACGCTAGGATTATGGTTAGGGCTAGGGTTAGGGTTAGGTTTAGGGTTAGAGTTGGGGTTAGGGCTAGTGTTAGGGTTGGGGTTTGGGTTAGGCCTTGGGTTAGGTTTAGAGTTAAGGTTAGAGTCAGTGTTAGGGTGTGGGTTAGGTTTAGAGTTAGGACTAGGTTTATTGATAGGGCTAGGGCTAAAGTTAGGGTTAAGGCTAGGTTTAGGTTTAAGGTTAGGTTTTAGGTTTTGGGTTGGGTTAGGGTTAGGTTTAGGGTTACAGTTAGGGCTAGGGTTAGGGTTAGGACTAGCGATAGGGCTAAAGCTAGGGTTAGGGCTAGGGCTAGGTTTAGGTTTAGTTTTAGGGTTAGGGTCAATGTTAGGGTTAGGGTTAGGGCTTCGGTTAGGGTTAGTTTTAGGTTTAGGGTTAGGGCTAAGGCTAGGGTTAAGATTAG
>REGO01001290.1:55235-67525 GCA_010120015.1 Rhombomys opimus
TAGGTTTAGGTTTAGGGTTAGGGTTAGGGCTAGGGTTAGGTCTAAGGCTAGGATTATGGTTAGGGCTAGGGCTAGGGTTAGGTTTAGGGCTAGGGTTAGGTTTAGGGTTAGGGTTAGGGTTTAGTGTTAGGGTTATGGCTAGGGTTATGGTTAGGGCTAGGGTTAGGGTTGGGACTATGTTTAGGTCTAAGGCTTGGTTTAGGTTTAGGGCTAGGGCTAGGTTTAGGGTTAGGGTTAGGCCTAGGGTTAGGGTTAAGGAAAGGAATTGGGCTAGGGTTAGGTTTAGGGCTAGGTTTAGGGTTATGGTTAGTGTTATTTTTAGTGTTAGAGCTAAGGCTAGGGTTAGTTTTAGTGTTATGGTTAGGGTCAAGTTTAGGGTTATTTTTAGATCTAGTGTTAGGGTTAGGGCTAGGGCTAAGGTTAGGTTTAGGCTTAGAGTTACGGTTATCTTTAGGGTTAGGGTTAGGCCTAAGGCTAGGGTTAAGATTAGGGCTAGGGTGTGGTCTAAGTCTAGGGTTAGGGTTAGGGCTAGGGCTAGGGTTAAGTTTAGGGCTAGGGTGTGGGCTAAAGGTAGAGTTAGGTTTAGGGCTAAGGCGAGTGTTTGGGTTATAGTTAGGGCTAGGCCTAGGGTTAGGTCTTAGCCTAGGGTTAGGGATAGGACTTGTGTTAGGGTTTGGGCTAGGGCTAGGGCTAGGGCTAGGGTTAGGGTTAGAGGTAGGGTTAGGTTTAGGGATAGGGCTAGGGTTAGCATTAGCGTTAAGTGTTGGGCTAGAGCTAGGGTTAGGTCTAGGGTTAGGGCTAAGGGTAAGGTTAGGGTTAGGGTTAGGGTTAGGGCTAAGTGTAAGGTTAGGGTAAGTGTTAGGTTTAGGTTTAGGGTTAGGGTTAGGGCTAGGGCTTGGGTTAGGTTTAGAGCTAGGGTTAGGTCTAAGGCTAGGATTATGGTTAGTGCTAGGTTTAGGGTTAAGTTTAGGGTTAGGGTTAGGGTGAGGGCTAGGGTTAGGGTTGGAGTTTTTGCTAGGCCTTGGGTTAGGTTTAGAGTTAGGGTTAGAGTCAGGGTTAGGGTGAGGCTTAGGTTTAGAGTTAGGGCTAGGTTTAGGTCTAGGTTTAGGGTTAGTGTTAGGGCTGGGACTAGTGTTAGTTTTAGGTTTAGGGCTAGGGCTAGGTTTAGGGTTAGGGCTAGGGTTAGGAATATGGCTAGGGTCAGGGTTATGGCTAGGCATAGTGATAGGGTTAGGGTTAGGGTTAGATTTAGGGTTAGGTTTAGGGCTAGGGCTAAGGTTAGGGTTGGGCTAGTGTTAGGTCTAAGGCTAGGGTTAGGTTTATTGCTAGGGCTAGGTTTAGGGCTAGGGTTAGGGCTAGGGTTAGGGTTATGGAAAGGAGTTGGGCTAGGGTTAGGGTTACGGTTAGGGCTAGGGTTAGGGTTAGGGTTAGCGTTATTTTTGGGGTTAGGTCTAAGGCTAGGGTTAGGTATAGTGTTTGGGTTAGGGTCAAGGTTAGGGTTAGGGTTAAGGGTAGTGTTAGGGTTAGGGCTAGGGCTAGCGTTAGGGCTATGGCTATGTTTAGGTCTAAGGCTAGGGTTAGGGTTAGGGCTAGGCTAAAATTAGGGCTAGGTTCAGGGTTATGGCTATGCTTAGGGCTAGTGTCAGGTTTAGGTTTAGGGCTGAGGTTAGGTTTAGGTCTAGGTCTAGGGCTAAGGTTAGGGTTGGGGTTAGTGTTAGGGCTAAGGCTAAGGTTAGGTTTAGGGCTAGTGTTAGGTTTAGGTTTTGGGTTAGGGTTAGCGTTAGCGTTAGGGTTACGGTTAGGTCTAGTGTTAGTGTTAGGGCTATGTTTAGGGTTAGGGCTAGGGTTAGGGTTAGGGTTTGGGTTAGGTTTAGGGTTAGGGTAAGGGTTAGTGTTAGGGTTAGGATTAGGATTAGGGTTAGGGTTAATGTTAGGGTTAGGGATAGCGCTAGGGTTAGGATTAGGGATAGTGCTAAGTCTAGGGTTAGGCCTAGGGCGAGGATTATGGTTAGGGATTGGGTAGGTTTATGTTTAGAATTCAGGTTATGTGTAGGTTTAGGATTAGGGTTAGGATTAGGGTTAGTGTTAGGGATAGGGTTAAGGTTAGGTTAGGTTTAGGGTTAGGGTTACGGTTAGGGGTAGGTCTTGTGCTTGGGTTAGGGTTAGGGCTAGTGTTATTTTAGGGCTAGCGCTAGGGTTAGGGTTGGAGCTAGGTTTAGGGTTTGGGATTGGGCTAGGTTTAGCATTAGCGTTAAGTCTTCGGCTTGGGCTAGGGTTAGCGCTAGGGTTAGGGATAGTGCTAGGGTTAGGGTTAGGGCTAAGGCTAAGGTTAGGGTTAGGGGTAGGGTTAGGCCTAAGGCTAAGGTTAGGGTTAGGGTTAGGGTTAGTGTTAGGTTTAGGTTTAGGTTTAGGTTTAGGGTTACAGCTAGGTCTTGGGTTAGGTTTAGGGCTAGGGTTAGTTCCAAGGCTAGGATTATGGTTAGGGCTAGGGCTAAGTTTAGGGTTAGGTTTAGGGCTAGGCCTAGGGTTAGGTGTAGGGTTAGGGTTAGGGGTAGGGCTAGGGTTAGGTTTAGGGTTAGGGTTAGTGTTGGGGTTTTGGCTAGGCCTAGAGTTAGCTATAGCATTAGGGTTAGATTCAGGGTTAGGGTTAGACTAGGGCTAAGTTTAGGGTTGGGGCTAGGGTTAGGTTTAGGGTTAGGGTTAGGGCTAAGGTTACAGTTAAGATTAGGGCAAGGGTGTGGTCTAAGGCTAGGGTTAGGGTTAGGGCTACAGCTAGGGTTAAGGCTAGGGCTAGTGTGTGGGCTAATGTTAGGGTTAGGTTTAGGGCTATAGCTAGTGTTAGGGTTAGGGTTAGGGCTAAGGTTAGGTTTAGGGCTAGGGTTAGGTTTAGGGCTAGGATTCGGTTTAGGGCTAGGCCTCGGGTAAGGTTTAGGGCTAGGGTTCCGTGTTAGGTTTAGGGTTTTGTTTAGGCCTAGGGTTAGATTTAGTGTTATGGCTATGGCTAGTGTTAGGACTAGGGGTAGGATGAGGGCTAGGGTCATTGTTAGGGCTAGGGTTAGGGTTAGGTCTAGGGCTAGAGTTAAGGTTAGGGCTAGTGTTAGGGTTAGGGCTAGGGCTAGGGCTAGGGGTAGCTCTAGTTCTAGGGTTAGTGCTAGGGTTAGGGTTAGGTCAAAGGATAGGGTTAAGTTTAGGGCTAGGGTGCGTGCTAAGGCAAGGGTTAGGTTCAGGGCTAGGGCTAGGTTTAGGTTTAGGGTTAGGTCTAGGGCTAGGGTTAACTATAGGGCTAGGGGTAGGTCTAAGGCTAGGGTTAGATATAGGTCTAAGGCTAGGTTAAGGGTTAGGGTTAGGGGTAAGGTAAGGGGTCAGGCTAGGGTTAGGGATAGTTTTAGGGCTAGGGTTAAGGTTAGGTTTAGGGCTAGTGCTAGTGTTAGGCTTAGGGCTAGGGCTAGGGTTAGGGCTAGGGTTAGGGTTAAATCTAAGGATAGGGTTAAGTTTAGGGCTAGGGTGTGGGCTTAGGCTAGGGTTAGGGTCAGGGCTAGGGCTAGGTTTAGGGTTAGGGTTAGGGCTACGGCTAGGGTTAACTTTAGGGCTAGGGGTAGGTCTAAGGCTAGGGTCAGGGTTAGGGTTAGGGTTATGCTAAGGGTTCAGGCTAGGGTTAGGGTTAGGTTTAGGGCTAGGGTTAAGGTTAGGTTTAGGGTTAGAGTTTGGGCTAGGCTTAGGGTTAGGGTTAGCGTTAGGGTTAGGGCTAGGGTTAGGTTTAGGGTTAGCGTTAGGGCTAGGGTTAGGGCTAGGTTTAGGGTTATGGCCAGAGTTAGCATTTTGGTTCTTGTAAGGATTAATGTAAGGGGTATGGCTAGGGTAAGGGTTAGGGCTAGGGTTAGGGTTAGGGATTGTGCTAGGGTTAGCATTAGCGTTAGGTCTTGGCTAGGGCTACGGTTAGCGTTAAAGTTAGGGTTAGGGCTGGGGTTAGGGTTAGGGTTAGGGTTGGGGTTTGGTCTAGGGTTAGGGTTAGGTTTAGACTTAGGTTTAGTGTCAAGTTTAGTTTTAGTGTTAGGGCTAGGGTTAGGGCTAGGATTAGGTTTAGGTTAGGGTTAGGGCTAGGATTAGGGTTAGGGCTAGGGTTAGGGCTAGGATTAGTGTTAGGCCTAGTGTTAGGGTAAAGGTAAGGTGTCGGGCTAGGGTTAGGGTTAGAGCTAGGCTTAGGGTTAAGGTTAGGGTTGGGGTTTGGGCTAGGGCTAGGGTTAGGTTTATTGTTAGGGTTAGGGCAAGGGCTACGGTTAGGTTTAGGGTTATGGGTAGGTTTAGGTTCAGGGCTAGGGCTTGAGTTAGGTTTAGGGTTAGGGTTAGGGCTAGGCTTATGTTTAGGGCTATATTAGGGCTAAATGTAAGGCTAAGGTTAGGATTAGGGCTAAGTTTAGTGCTAGGGTTAGGGTTAGGGCAAGGGCTAGGTTTAGGGTTATGGCTAGATTTAGCGTTAGGGTTAGGGTAAGGGTTAATGTAATGGGTCGGGCTACAGTTAGGTTTAGGGCTAGGGCTAGGGTTAGAGTTAGGGCTAGGGTTAGGTCTAAGGCTAGTGTTAGGGTTAGGGCTAATGCTAGGGCCTGTCTAGAGTTATGGTGAGGCTTTGGTTTTTGTTTAGGATTAGATTTAGGGCTAGGGTTAGGGTTAGGTCTAGGGCTAGGGTTAGGGTTAGGGCTAGTGTTAGGGTTAGGGCTAGGGCTAGGGCTAGTTTTTCTGTATTCCTAATTGAGCCAGTGACACACATGTGATTTAGTTCTCATCGTAGTGCTTTGTGTTTCTGTTCCTTTGATGGTAACTTGTTTCTGTGCTGTAGAGTGCGATATATCACTTTTCAGTTTTCCTGTTATCCTAATTGAGTGGGCGACACACATATCATTTAGTTTATAACGTTGTGCTATGGTTCCAGTTCTTTTGTTGGAAACTTGTTTCTGTTCCATATAGTGTGAGATATCACTTTTCAGTTTTCCTGTATTCCTAACTCAGTGAGCGACACACATGTGATTTAGTTCACAACTTAGTGCTTTGTGTTTCTCTTCCTTTGATGGTAACTTGTTTCTGTGCTGTAGAATGTGATATATCACTTTTCTGTTTTCTTGTTATCTTAAATGTGCGGGCGACACGTATGTGAATTAATTTACAACATAGGGCTTGGTGTTTCTGTTCTGTCGTTGGAAACTTCTTTCTGTGCTGTACAGTGCAAGATATCACTTTTCAGTTTTCCTGTTTTCCTAATTGAGCGAGCGACACACATGTGATTTAGTTTACAATGTATTCCTTTGCCATTCTATTCTTTTGATGGTAAGTTGTTTTTGTGCTGTAGAGTGCGCTATATCACTTTTCAGTTTTCCTGCCTAAATGAGTGAGCGACATACATGTGAATTAGTTTACAACGTAGTGCTTTGAGTTTCTATTCTTTTGATGGTAACTTGTTTCTTTGCTGTAGAGTGCACTATATCATTTTTCAATTTTCCTGTTATCCTAATTGAGCGGGAGACACATATGTTAATTAGTTTACAATGTTGTGCATTGCGTTTCTGTTCTTTCATTGGAAACTTGTTTATATGCTGTACCGTGCGAGATATCACTTCTCAGTTTTCATGTATTCCTAATTGAGCGAGCGACACACATGGGATTTACTTTCAAACATTTTGGTTTGAGTTTCTGTTCTTTGGATGGTAACTTGTTTCTGTGCTGTAGAGTTCGATATATCACTTTTCAGTATACGTGTCATTCCAATTGAGCGGGCGACACATATGTGAATTAGTTTATAACGTTGTTGTTTGCGTTTCTGTTCTTTCGTTGGAAACTTGTTTCTGTGCTGTACAGTGTGAGTTATTACTTTTCAGTTTTCCTGTATTCCTAATTGAGTGGGCGACAAACATATGATTTAGTTTATAACGTTGTGCTATGGTATCAGTTCTTTTGTTGGAAACTTGTTTCTGTGCCGTATAGTGTGAGATATCACTTTTCAATTTTCCTGTATTCCTAATTGAGTGATTGACAGACATGTGATTTTTTTCACAACATAGTACTTGCGTTTCTGTTCTTTCGTTGGAAACTTTTTTCTGTGCTGTACACTGTGAGATATCAATTTTCAGTTTTCCTGTATTCCTAATTGAGCGGGAGACACACATGTGATTTAGTTTACAACGTAGTACTTTGTGTTGCTCTTGTTTTGTTGGAAACTTGTTTCTGTGCCGTATAGTGCAAGATATCACTTTTCAGTATTCCTTATTGAGCGAGCAACACATATGTGATTTAGTTTACAACATTGTGCTTTCCTTTTTTGTTCTTTTGATAGTAACTTTTTTCCGTGCTGAAGAGTGCAATATATCACTTTTCAGTTTTCCTATTATTGTATTTAAAAGGGCAGCACGTATGTGAATTAGTTTACAACTTTGTGCTTTGTGTTTCTGTACTTTCTTTGGAAACTTTTGTCTGTGCTGTACAGTGCGAGATATCGCTTTTCAGTTTTCTTGTTTTCCTAATTGAGCGAGCAACACACATGGGATTTAGTTCACAACGTAGTGCTTTGTGTTTCTGTTCTTTCGTTGGAAACTTGTTTCTGTCCTGTACAGTGCGAGATATCACTTTTCAGTTTTCCTGTATTCCTATTTCAGCGAACGACACAAATGTGATTTACTTTACAGCTTTGCGTTTCGGTTCTTTTGTTGGAAGCTTGTTTCTGTGCTATAGAGTGCGATATATCACTATTTCGTTTTCCTGTTATCCTAATTGAGTTGGTGACACTTATGTGAATTAGTTTACAACTTTCTGCTTTGCCTTTCTGTTCTTTTGATGGTAACTTGTTTCTGTGCTGTAGATTGCGAAGTATCACTTTCAGTTCTCCTGTATTCCTAACTGAGCGAGTGACACACATGTGATTTGATTTACAACTTTGTGTTTTGCCTTTCTTTTTTTAGGTTGGAAACTTGTTTCTTTGCTGTACAGTGGGAGATATCACTTTTCACTTTTCCCGTAATCATAATTGAGCGGGCGACACACATATGATTTAGTTTACAACTTTTTGCTTTGTCTTTCTGTTTTTTTGATGGTAACTTGTTTCTGTGCTGTAGGTTGCAATATATCACTTTCAGTTCTCCTGTATTCCTAGTTGAGCAAGCGACACACATGTGAATTAGTTCACAACTTAGTGCTTTGCGTTTCTCTTCCTTTGATGGTAATTTGTTTCTGTGCTGTAGAATGTGATATATCACTTTTCTGTTTTCTTGTTATCTTAATTGTGCGGGCGACACGTATGTGAATTAATTTACAACATAGGTCTTGGTGTTTCTGTTCTGTCATTGGAAACTTGTTTCTGTGCTGTACACTGCAAGATATCACTTTTCAATTCCCTGTATTCCTAATTGAGCGAACGACACACATGTGATTTAGTTCACAAAGTAGTGCATTGCTTTTCTCTTTTTTCGTTGGAAACTTGTTTCTGTGCTATAGAGTGTGATATATCACTTCTCCGTTTTCCTCTTATTGTAATTTATCGGGCGATACGTATGTGAATTAGTTTACAACGTTGTGCTTTGCCTTGCTGTCTCTCGTTGGAAACTTGTTTCTGTGCTGTATACAGTGAGATATCACTTTTCAGTCTTCCTCTGGGTCTAGGGTTAGGATTAGGGTTAGAGTTAGGGCTAGGGTTAGGGTTAGGGCTAGCGCTAGGGCTAGGTTTAGGGCTAGGGTTAGGGTTAGGACTAAGGCTAGGGTTAGGGCTAGGGTTAGGGCTAGGATTAGGGTTAGGCCTAGGATTAGGTTTAAGGTAAGGGGTTGGGCTAGGGTTAGGGTTAGGTATAGGGCTACGGTTAGGGTTAGGTCTAGGGTGTGAGTTAAGTCTAGTGTTAGGGTTAGAGCTAGGGCTAGGTTTAGGGTTAGGGATAGGTTTAGGGTTCGGGTTAGGGCTAGGGTTAGTTCTAAAGCTAAGTTTAGGGTTAGGGCTAGGGTTAGGGTTAGGTTTAGGTTTAGGGTTAGGGTTAATGCTAGGGATAGGGCTAGGGTTAGGTTTAGGACTTGGGCTAGGGTTAGGTTTAGGGTTATGGTTAGGGTTAGGGTCAGGGCTAGGGTTAGGTTTAGGTTTAGGACTAGGGTTAGGTCTAGGACTAGGGTTCAGGTTAGGGCTAGGTCTAGGGTTAGGGTTAGGTCTAGGGTGAGGGTTAGGATTAGGGTTAAGGTTAGGGCTAGGGTGTGGGCTAAGGCTAGGGTTAGGGGTTGGTCTAGGACTATTTTTAGTGTTAGGGCTCAGACTAGTGTTATGCTTAGTATAAAGGTGAGGGTTAGGGTTAGTGCTAGGTTTAGGTTTAGGGCTAGGGTTAAGGTTAGGACGAGGGTGTGGGTTAAGGCAAGGGTTAGGGTTAGGGCTACGGTTAGGGCTAGGGTCAGGGTTAGGGCTAGGGTTAGGGTTAGGGTTAGGTTTAGGTTTACGGTTAGGGTTAGGGCTAGGGTTAGGTTTAGGTGTAGGGCTAGGGTTAAGGTTAGGGCTAGGGTTAGGGTTAGGGTTAGGGCTAGGGCTAGGGCTAGGGTTTGGTTTGGGTTAGGATTAGGGTCATTGTTAGGATTAGGGTTAGGTTTAGGGTTAGGGCTAGGGTTTGATTTAGGGCTAGGGCTAAGGTTAGGTTTAGGGCTAGGGTTAGCTCTAAGGCTAGGGTTAGGTTTAGGGCTAGGGCTACGTTTAGGGTAGGGCTAGTGTTACGTCTAAGGCTAGGTTTAGCGTTGTGCTAGGGCTAGGCTTAGGGTTAAGTTTAGGGCTAGGATTAGGGTTAGGGCTAGGGTTAGGGTTAGGGCTAGGGTTAGGGTTAGGGCTAGGGTTAAGGTTAGGGATAGGGATAGGTTTAGGGATAGGGATAGGGTTAGGGCTAAGGCTAAGGTTAGTGTTTGGGCCAGGGTTAGGGCTAATGCTAATTTAGGATTAGGGCTAGGGTTAGGGTTAGGTTTAGGGTTAGGGTTAGTGCTATTGCTAGGTTTAAGGCTAGGGTAGGGTTAGGGCTATGGCTAGGACCCGGACTATGGGTAGGCCTATGTCTAGGTTGAAGGCTATGGTTAGGGTTAGGGCTATGTCTAGGTTTAGGGTTAGCATTAGGTCTACGGCTAGGGCTAGGTTTAGTGTTAGGTTTAGTTTAGGGTCAATGTTAGGGTTAGGGCTAGTGTTAGGGTTAGGTTTAGAGCTAGGGTAAGGCTAGGGTTTGGGTTAGGGCTAGGTCCAGGGTTAGGGTTAGTGTTAGGTCTATGGCTAGATCTAGGGCTAGTGTTAGTGTTAGGGCTATGGTAGGGCAAGGGTTAGGGCTAAGGCTAAGGCTAGAATTAGGTTTTTCTTAGGGCTAGGATTAGGGTTAGGCCTAGTGTTAGGGTTAAGGTAAGGTGTCGGGCTAGGGTTAGGGTTAAATTTAGCGTGAGGGTTAGAGTCAATGTTAGGGCTAGGGTTACGGTTAGGGTTAGGGTTAGGGTTAGGGCTAGGGCTAGGGCTAGGGTTAGGTTTGGGTTAGGGTTAGGGTCATGATTAGGATTAGGGTTAGGGTTAGGGTTAGGGCTAGGTTTTGGGTTAGGGCTAGGGCTAAGGTTAGGGTTAGGGCTAGGGTTAGGTCTAAGTCTAGGGCTAGGTTTATGACTAGGGCTAGGTTTATTGTAGGGTTAGTGTTAGGGCTAGGATTAGGGTTAGGCCTAGGATTAGGTTTAAGGTAAGGGGTTGGGCTAGGGTTAGGGTTAGGGCTACGGTTAGGGTTAGGTCTAGGGTATGGGTTAAGTCTAGTGTTAGGGTTAGAGCTAGGGCTAGGTTTATGGTTAGGGATAGGTTTAGGTTTAGGTTTAGGGCTAGGGTTAGTGCTAAAGCTAAGTTAAGGGTTAGGGCTAGTGTTAGGGTTAGGTTTAGGTTTAGGGTTAGGGTTAGGACTAGGGTTAGGTTTAGGGTTAGGGTCAATGTTAGGGTTAGGGCTAGTTTTAGGGTTAGGTTTAGGGCTAGGGTAAGGCTAGGGTTAGGTTTAGGGCTAAGGCTAGGGTTAGGGTTAGGGTTAGAGTTAGGTTTAGGGTTAGGGTTAGGGTTATGGTTAGGTTTAGGGTTATGTCTAGGGTTCGGGTTAGGGTTAGGGTTATGGTTAGGTTTAGGGTCATGTCTAGGGTTCGGGTTAGGTTAAGGGTTAAATTTAGGTCCAGGGTTAGGTTTAGGTTTAGGGCTAGGGTTAGGGCTAGGGCTAAGTTTAGGGTTAGGGTTAGAGTTAGTGTTAGGTTTAGGGTTAGGGCTAGGGTTCGGGTTAGTTTTAGGGTTAGGTTTAGGGCTAGGTTTAGGGTTAGGTCTAGGTCTAGGGTTAGGGTTAGGGCTAGTTTTACAGTTAGGGGTAGGGTTAGGGTTAGGGCTAGGGTTAGGGCTAAGCCTAAGGTTAGGGTTAGGGCCAGGGTTAGGCCTAAGGCTAAGGTTAGGGTTAGGGATAGGGCTACGGTTAGGGCTAGGGTTAGGGTTAGTGCTAGGGTTAGGGTTAGGGATAGGGATAGGGTTAGCATTAGCATTAGGTCTTGGGCTAGGGGTATGTTTAGGGTTAGGTTTAGTGTTAGGGCTAGGGTTTGGTTTAGCGCTAAGATTAGTGTTAGGGCTAAGGTTAGGGCTACGGCTAAGGTTAGGGTTAGGGCTAGGGTTAGGGTTAGTGTTAGGGTTAGGGTTAGGGCTACAATAGGGTTAGGGTTAGGGCTAGGGTTATGTCTAAGGCTAAGGTTAGGGTTAGGGCTAGGGGTAGGGTTAGGGTTAGGGTTAGGGTTAGGGTAGGGCTATGGTTAGGTTCAGGGTTCGGGTTAGGGTCAGTGTTAGGATTAGGGTTAGGGCTAGGGTTAGGGTCAGGGCTAGGGCTAAGATTAGGGTTATTGTTAGGATTAGGTCTAAGACAAGGGTTCGATTTAGGGCTAGTTCTAGGATTAGTTTAAGGCTAAAGTTAGGTCTAAGGTTAGGGTTAGGGCTAGGATCAGGATTAGGCCTAGGGTTAGGTTTAAGGTAAGGGGTTGGGCTAGGGTTAGGGTTAATGTTAGGTCTAGTGCAAGGGTTAGGGTTAGGGCTAGGGTTAGGGCTAAGGCTAAGTTTAGGTCTAGGGCTAGGCTTACAGTTAGGGCAAGGTTTAGGGTTAGGTCTAGGCCTAGGGTTAGGGTTAAGGCTAGTGTCAGGGTTAGGTTTAGGATTAGGGTTAGGGCTATGGGTTAGGTTTACGTAGGGGTAAGGATAGGTCTAGGATAATGCTAGCATTAGGGCTAGGGTTAGGTCTAGGGGTAGGGTTAGGATTAAGGCTAGTGTTAGGCTTACGTTTAAAATTACGGTTAGGGCTAGGGTTTGGGTTAGGGGTAGGTCTAGGGCTAGGTCTAGTGTTATGGTTATGGGTACTGCTAGTATTAGGGCTTGGGTTAGGACTAGGGTTAGGGTAGGGCTAGGGTTAGGGTTAGGGCTAGGGCTAGGGTAAGTGTAGGGGTAGGGTTAGGGCTAAGGCTAGGGTTAGGTTTTGGGCTAGGTCTATGGTTAGGGTTTGGCTAGGTTAAGGGTTAGGGCTAGGGTTAGGGCTAGGACTAGGGTTAGGCATAGGGTTAGTATTAAGATAAAGGGTCCAAGTAGGGTTAGGTTTAGGGCTAAGGCTAAGGTTAGGGTTAGGACTAGGGTTAAGGTTAGGTTTAGGGTTAGGGTTAAGTTTCGGGTTAGGATTAGGGTTAGGGTTAGGGCTAGGACTAGGTTTAGGGTTAGGTTTAGGATTAGGTTTAGGGTCAGGATTAGGGTTAGGTTTAGTGTTAGATTAGGGCTAGGGTTAGGTTTAGGGCTAGGGTTAGGTCTAGGGTTTGGGCTAAAGCTATGGTTAGGGTTAGTCTAGGTTTAGGTTAGGGCTAGGTTTAGCGTTAGAATTCGGGGTAGGGCTAGGTTTAGGATTAGTGATAGGGTTAGGTTTAGGGATAGGGCTAGGGTTTGGTTTAGGTTTAGTGTTAGTGTTAGGGTTAGGGCTAGGTTTAGGTTTAGGGCTAGGGCTAGGGCTAGGTTTAGGGTTAGGTTTAGTGTTAAAGTTAGGGCTAGGGTTAGGTTTAGGGCTAGGGCTAGGGTTAGGGTTAGGGCTACGTTTATGTCTAAGTGAAGGGTAGCGCTAGGGCTAGGTTTAGGGTTAGGTTTAGGTTTAGATCTAAAACTAGGGTTACGGTTAGGGCTAGGTGTAGGTTTAGGGCTAGGGCTAGGGCTAGAGCTAGGTTCAGGGTTAGGGTTAAGGTTATGTCTAAAACTAGGGTAAGGGTTAGGGCTAGGTTTAGGTTTAGGGGTA
>REGO01001290.1:73958-94665 GCA_010120015.1 Rhombomys opimus
TTATGGTTAGGGCTAGGTTAAGGTCTAAGGGTAGGGTAGGTCTTGGGCTCAGGTTAGGGTTATGGCTAGGGTTAGAGTTAGGGTTAGGTTAGGGTAAGGGTTAGGGTTAGATGTAGGACTACGGTTAGGGTCAGGACTATGGCAAAGCCTAGGGTTAGGTTTAGGGCTAGTTCTAGGGCTGTGTCAGTGTTAGGGCTAGGGTTAGGGTTAGGTCTAGGGTTACTGTTAGGGTTAGGGTTAGGGCTAGAGTTAGGGCTAAGGCTAAGGTTAGGGTTAGTCTTATGGCTAGGGTTAGGTTTAGGGTAAGGGTTAGGGTTAGGTTTAGGATTAGGGTTAGGGCTAGGGTTAGGGTTAGGGTTAGGGTTAGGGCTAGGGTTATGTTTAAGGCTAGGGCCAGGGCTAGGGTTATGTTTAAGGCTAGGGCCAGGGCTAGGGCTAGGTTAAGGGTTAGGGCTAGGGTTAGGTCTAAAACTAGGGTTAGGGTTAAGGCTAGGTTTAGGATTAAGGATAGGGTTACGTTTAGGGCTAGGGCTAGGGTTAGGTTTAGTGCTAGGGTTAGCATTAGGGCTAGGGTTAGTTTTAGCGCTAGTGCTAGGGTTAGGTTTAGGGCTAGGGTTAGGTCTAAGGGTAGGGTAGGGCTAGGGCTAGGTTTAGGGTTAGGTCTAGGGTTAGGTCTAAAACTAGGTTTAGGGTTAAGGCTAGGTTTAGGGCTAGGGTTAGGGCTAGAGCTAGGTTTAGGTTTAGGGTTAGGGTTAGATCTAAAACTATGGTTAGTGTTATGGCTAGGTTTAGGTCTAAAACTAGGTTTAGGGTTAGGGTTAGGACTAGGGATAGGGCTAAGGCTAGGGTTAGGCCTAGGGCTAGGGTTATGGTTAGGGATTGGGTAGGTTTATGTTTAGAATTCAGGTTAGGTGTAGGTTTAGGATTAGGGTTAGGATTAGGGTTAGTGTTAGGGATAGAGTTAAGGTTAGGTTAGGTTTAGGGTTAGGGGTAGGTCTTGTGCTAGGGTTAGGGATAGAGCTAGTGTTATTTTAGGGCTAGCACTAGGGTTAGGGTTAGAGCTAGGGTTAGGGTTTGGGATAGGGCTAGGTTTAGCATTAGCGTTAAGTCTTGGGCTAGGGCTAGGGTTAGGGCTAGGGTTAGGGTTAGTGCTAGGGTTAGGGCTAAGGCTAAGGTTAGGGTTAGGGTTAGGTTTAGGCCTAAGGCTAAGGTTAGGGTTAGGGTTAATGTTAGGGGTAGGGTTAGGGTTAGGGTTAGGGCTAGGGCTAGGGCTAGGTTAGGGCTAGTGTTAGGGTTAGGTCTAGGGCTAAGGTTAGGGTTAGGGCTACGGTTAGGTCTAAGGCTAGGGTTAGGTTTAGGGCTAGGCCTAGGTTTAGGGTAGGGCTAGTGTTAGATCTAAGGCTAGTGTTAGGGTTAGGTTTATAATTAGGGTTAGGGCTAGGGTTACGGTTAGGGTTAGGTCTTGGGTAGGGTCTGGATTAAGGCTAGTGTTAGGGTTAGGTTTAGAATTAGGGTTAGGGTTAGGGCTAGGTCTAAGGCTAGGTGTAGGGCTAGGTCTAGGGTTATGGTTAGGGTTAGTGCTAGCATTAGGGCAAGGGTAAGTCTAGGTTTAGGGCTAGGGCTAGGGTTAGGTTTAGGGCTAGGGCTAGGGTAAGTCTAGCGTTAGTGTTAGTTCTAAGACTAGGGTTAGGGTTAGAGCTAGGTCTAGGGATAGGTTTTGGCTAGGGTAAGGGTTAGAGCTAGGGTTAGGTCTAGGAATAGGGTTAGGCCTAGGGTTAGGATTAAGGTAAAGGGTCAAGCTAGGGTTAGGTTTAGGGCTAAGGCTAAGTTTAGGGTTAAGGCTAGGGATAGGGCTAGTGCTAGGGTTAGGGTTAGGGTTAGGTTTAGGGTTAGGTTTAGGGTTAGAGCTAAGACAAGGGTTAGGGTTAGGGTTAATATTAGGGTTAGGTTTAGCGTTAAATTAGGGCTAGGGTTAGGTTTAGGGCTAGGGTAAGTGTTAGGTCTAGGGTTTCTGGTAAGGCTAGGGTTAGGGCTAGGGCTAGGTTAAGGGTTAGGGCTGGGTTTAGGGTTAGAATTCAGGTTAGGGCTAGGTTTAGGATTAGGGATAGGGTTAGGTTTAGGGCTTGGGCTAGGATTAGGTTTAGGTTTAGTGTTAGGGTTAGGGCTAGGGTTAGGTTTAGGCCTAGGGCTAGGTTTACGGTTAGGGCTATCGTTAGGTCTAAGGGTACGGTAGGGCTAGGGCTAGGTTTAGGTTTAGGTTTAGGGTTCGGTCTAAAACTAAGGTTAGGGCTAGAGCTAGGTTTAGGGTTATGGTTAGGATTAGGGTTAGGTCTAAAACTAGGGTTAGTGTTACGGCCAGGGTTAGGGCTAAGGCTAATGTTAGGGTTAGGGCTAGGGCTAGGTTTAGGTTTAGGGCTAGGTTTAGGGCTAAGCCTAAGGTTAGGGTTAGGGCTAGGTTTAGGGCTAAGTTTAGGGTTAGGTTTAGGGTTAATGTAAGGGTTAGGGTTAGGGTTAAATTAGGTTTAGGGTTAGGGTTAGGGCTAGGTCTAGGGTTAAGTTTAGGGCTAGGGTGTGGGCTATGGCTAGGGTTACAGTTAGGTCTAGTGCTATGGTTAGGGCTATGGCTAGGGTTAGCTCTAAGGCTAGGTTTAGGGTTAGGGCTAGGGCTAGGGCTAGGATTAGGGTTAGGCCTAGGGTTAGGGGTAGGATTAGGGTTAGGGCTAGGGTTAGGGTTAAGGTAAGGTTTTGGGCTCAGATTAGTGTTAGGATTAGGGCTAGGGTTAAGGTTAGGTTTATTGTTGGGTTTAGGCCTAGGGCTAGGTTTCGGTTTAGTGTTAGGTTTAGGGTCAAGTTTAGGGTTACAGTTAGAGGTAGGGTTAGGGTTAGGGCTAGGGCTAGGGTTAGGGTTTGGTCTAGGGTTAGGTCTAAGTGGAGGGTAGGTCTAGGGCTTGGCTTAGGGTTATGGCTAGGGTTAGATTTAGGGTTAGGTTAGGGTAATGGTTAGGGTTAGGTGTAGGACTACGGCTATGGTCAGGACTATGGTAAGGCCTAGGGTTAGGGTTAGGATTAGGGCTAGGGCGAGGTTTAGAGTTAGGGCTAGTGTTAGATCTAAGGCTAATGTTAGGTTTAGGGCTAGGTCTAGGGCTGGGTCATCATTACGGCTAGGGTTAGGGTTAATTTTAGGTTTAGGTTTAGATGTAGGGTTAGGGTTAGGTGTAGGGTTAGGGTTAGGTCTATGGATAGGTTTAGGGTTAGGGCTAGTGTTAGGGTTAGGGTTAGGGTTAGGGTTAGTGTTAGGGTTAGGGTTAGGGTTAGGGTTAGGGCTAGGGTTAGGGCCAAGTCTAAGTTTAGGGTTAGGGCTAGGTTTAGGGCTATGTTTAGGTTTAGTGTTAGTGTTAGTGTTAGTTTTAGGGTTAGGTTTAGTTGTAGGGTTAGGGTTAGGTCTATGGCTAGGTTTAGGGTTAGGGCTAGTGTTAGGGTTAGGGTTATTGTTAGGGTTAAGGTTAGGGTTAGGTTTAGGGTTAGGTTTAGGTTTAGGTTTAGGGTTAGTGTGAGCGTTAGGGGTAGGTCTAGGCCTACGGCCTGGGACAGAGTTAGGGCTCTGGTTCGGGTCAGCGTTAAGGCTAGTGTTAGATTTATGTTTAGGATTAGGGTTAGGGTTAGGTTTAGGACTAGGGCTAGGGGTAGGGCTAGGTCTAGTGTTATGGTTAGGGATAGTGCTAGAGTTAGGGTTAGTGTTAGGTCTCAAGTCTAGGTCTAGGTTTAGAGTTATGGTTAGTGTTAGGTTTTGGGCTAGGTTTAGTGCTAAGGCTAAGGTTAGGGTTAGGGCGAGGGTTTTGGTTAGATTTAGGGTTAGGGTTAGGGCTAAGGCTAGGGTTAAGGTCAAGGCTAGGATGTGGGCTAAGTCTAGGGTTAGGGCTAGGTTTAGGCTTGGAATTCAGGTTAGGGCTAGGTTTAGGATTAGGGTTAGGGTTAGGTTTAGGGATAAGGTTAGGGTTAGGACTACGGATATGGCTAAGGCTAGGATTAGGCCTAGGGCTAGGGTTACGGTTAGGGATTGGGTGGGTTTAGGCTTAGAATTCAGGTTAGGGCTAGGTTTAGGATTAGGGTTAGGATTAGGTTTAGTGTTAGGGCTAGGGTTAAGGTTAGGTTAGGGTTAGGGTTAGGTCTTGTGCTAGGGTTAGGTTTAGGGCTAGTGTTAGGTTAGGTCTAGCACTAGGGTTAGGGTTAGAGCTAGGGTTAGGTTTAGGGATAGGGCTAGGGTTAGCATTAGCATTAGGTCCTGAGCCAGGGCTAGGGTTAGCGCTAGGGTTAGGGTTAGGGCTAGGGTTAGGGCTAAGGCTAAGATTAGGGTTAAGGTTAGTGTTAGATTTAGGTTTAGGGGCAGGGTTACAGCTAGGGCTTGGGTTAGGTTTAGGGCTAGGGTTAGGTCTAAGGCTAGGATTATAGTTAGGGCTAAGGCTAGGGTTAGGTTTAGGTTTAGGGCTAGGGCTAGGGTTAGGTTTAGGGTTAGGGTTAGGGATAGGGTTAAGTTTAGGCTTAGAGTTGGGGTTTGGGCTAGGCCTAGGGTTAGGTTTAGAGTTAGGGTTAGAGTCAGGGTTAGGGTTAGGGCTAGGGCTAAGGTTCGGGTTGGGGCTAGGGTTAGGTCTAAGCGTAGGGTTCGTTTTAGGGCTAGGGCTAGTTTTAGGCTTAAGGTTAGGGTTAGGGTTAAGGTAAGGTGTTGGGCTAGGTTTAGGGTTAGGGTTTGGGCTAGGGTTAGGATTACTGTTATTGTTATTGTTGGGGTTAGGGCTAGGGCTAGGTTTAGATTTAGGGTTAGGTTTAGGGTCAAGGTTAGCGTTAGGGTTAGGGCTAGGGTTAGGATTACGGTTAGTGTTATTGTTGGGGTTAGGGCTAGGGCTAGAGTTACGTTTAGTTTTAGGATTAGGATTAGGGCTAGGGCTAGGGTTAAGATTAGGGCCAGGTTGTGGTCTAAGTCTAGGTTTAGGGTTAGGGCTAGGGCTAGGGTTACGTCTAAGGCTAGGGTTAGGGTTAGTGCTAGTGCTAGGTTAGGGCTAGGGTCGGGGTAATGGCTAGGCTTAGGGCTAGGGTCAAGGTTAGGGTTAGGGCTAAGATTAGGGTTAGGTCTAGGTCTAGGGCTAGGGTTAGGGGTGGGGTTAGTGTTAGGGCTAAGGCTAAGGTTAGGGTTAGGGCTAGGTCTAGGGCCAGGGTTAAGGTTAGGGATAGGGTGTGGGCTAAGGCTAGGGGTAGGGTTAGGGCTAGGTCTAGGGCTAGGGTTAGGGTTAGGGCTAGTGCTACGGTTAGGGTTAGGGTTAGGTTTAGGGTTAGGGCTAGGGCCAGAGTTAGGTTTAGGGTTAGGTTTATGGCTAGGGATAGGGATAGGTTTAGGGCTAGGCGTAGGTCTAAGGCTAGGGTTAGGGCTAGTGCTAGTGTTAGGATGAGGGATAGGGCTAGGGTTACGTTTATTGTTAGGGTTAGGGCTAGGGTTTGGTCTTGGGCTAGGGTTAGGGTTAGGTTTTGGGTTAGGGTTAGGGTTAGGTTTAGGTTTATGGTTAGGGCTAGGATTAGGGTTAGGGCTAGGGTTAGGGTTAGGACTAACGGTAGGGCTAAGGCTAGGGTTAGGGCTAGGGCAATGGTTACGTTTAGGGTTAGGGTAGGTTTAGGCTTAGAATTAAGGTTAGGACTAGGTTTAGGATTAGGGTTTGGATTAGGGTTAGTGTTAGGGCTACTGCTAAGTTTAGGTTTAGGGTTAGGGTTAGTGCTCGGGTTAGGGTTAGGTCTTAGGCTAGGGTTAGGTTTAGGGCTTGTGTTAGGGGTAGGGCTAGGGTTAGGGTTAGGGTTAGAGCTAGGGTTAGGGTTAGGGATAGGGCTAGGTTTAGCATTAGCGTTAGTCTTTGGCTAGAGCTTCGTTTAGCGCTAAGGTCAGGGTTAGGGCTAGGGTTAGGGCTAAGGGTAAATTTAGGGTTAGGGTTAGGGCTAAGGGTAAGGTTAGCGTTAGTGTTAGGTTTAGGTTTAAGGTTAGGTTTAGGGCTAGGGCTTGGGTTAGGTTTAGCGCTAGGGTTAGGTCTAAGGCTAGGATTATGGTTAGGGCTAGGGCTATTGTTAAGCTTAGGTTTAGGGATAGGGTTGGGGTTAGGCCTAGGGTTAAAGTTGGGGTTTGGGCTAGGCCTAGGGTTAGGTTTAGAGTTAAGGCTGGTTAGGGTTATGGCTAGGTTTAGTGTTAGGGCTAGGGCTAAGATTAGGTTGTGGCTAGGGTTAGGTCTAAGGCTAAGGTTAGGTTTAGGGATAGGGCTAGGTTTATGGTGAGGGTTAGGGCTCAGGCTAGGGTTAAGGTTAGGGCAGGTTCTGAGCTAAGGCTAAGGTTAGGGTTAGTGCTAGGGCTAGTGCTAGGGTTAGGGCTAGAGCTATGGTTAGGTTTTAGTCTAGGTTTAGTTTTAGATCTAGGGCTAAGGTTAGGGTTAGGAATAGGGTTAGGGTTTAATGTAAGGGGTCGGGCTAGTGTTAGGGTTAGGTTAGGGCAAGGGTTATGGTTAGGTGTACGGTTAGGGCTAGGGCTAGGGTTAGGTTTAGGATTAGTGTTAGGGCTAGGGCTAGGGTTAGGGTTAGGGCTAGGGTTAGGTCTAAGGCTAGGGTTAGTGTTAGGGCTAGGGCTAGGGTTAGGGTTAGGATGAGGGCTAGGGCTAGTGTTAGGTATATTGTTAGGTTTAGGGTCGGGGTACAGTTAGGTTTAAGTTTTGGGCTAGGGTAATGTTTAGAGCTAGGGCTAGGGTTAAGGTTAGGGCTAGGGTGTTAGCCAAGGCTAAGGTTAGTGTTAACGCTAGTGCTAGAGTTAAGGTTAGGGCTAGGGCTAGGTTTAGGGTTAGGGCTATGGTTCGGGGTTAGGTTTAGGGTTTTGTTTAGGTCTAGGGTTACGGTTAGGGCTAGGCCTAGCATTCGGGCTAGGGTCAGGGTTAGGGCTAGGGTTAGGGTTAGGGCTAGGGCTAGAGCTAAGGTTAGCGTTAGCGTTATTTCCTGAGTTTTAGGTTTAGGATTTGGGCTAGGGCTAGCGATAGGGTTAGGTTTAGGGTTAGGGATAGTGTTAGGGTTAGGGTCAGGGTTAGGGTTAGGGCTAGGGTTAGGGTTAAGGTTAGGGTTAGGGTTAGGGCTAGGGATATGGTTAGGTTTAGGGTTAGGGATAGGGTTAGGGTTAGGGTTAGGGCTAGGGTTAGGGTTAGGGAAAGGGTTATGGTTATGGTTATGGTTATGGTTAGGGTTAGGGTTAGGGTTAGGGTTAGGGTTGAGGTTTGGGCTAGAGGTAGGTCGAAGGCTAGGGTTAGGGTTAGAGTTAGGATGAGGGCTATGGCTAGGGTTAGGTGTATTGTTAGGGTTAGGGTCAGGGTTAGGTTTAGGGTTAGGGCTAGGGTAAGGTTTAGGGCTAGGGCTAAGGTTAGGTTTATTGCTAGGGTTAGGTCTAAGGCTAGTGTTCGGATTAGGCCTAGGGCTAAGGTTAGAGTTATGTCTGGGTTAGGGTTAGGTTCAGGGGTAGGTTAGCATTAGGTTTAGGGTTAGGGCTAGGGCTAGGTATAGGGTTAGGTTTAGGGTTAGGGTTAGGGTTAGGGCTAGGGTTAGGGTTAGGGTTAGCTCTAGTGTTAGGGCTAAGTCTAAGGTTAGGTTTAGTGGTAGGTTTAGGGCTAAGGCTAAGGTTAGCCTTAGCGCTAGGGTTAGGGTTAGTTTTAGGGTTAGGGTTAGTTTTAGGGTTAGGGTTAGGGCTAGGGCTACTGTCAGGTTTAGGGCTAGGGTTAGGGTTAGGATTAGAGCTAGTGTCAGTGTTAGGGCGAGGGTTAGAGTTAGTATTAGGGTTAGGGTTAGGTTTAGGGCTAAGGTTAATGTTAGTTTTAGGGTTAGGGTTAGGGCTAAAGCTAGGATTAAGTTTAGGGCTAGGGTTATGTCTAAGGCTAGGGTTGGGGTTAGGTCTTAGGGTGTGGGCTAAGGCTGAGGTTAACATCAAGGGTAGGGCTAGTGTTAGTTTTAGGGCTAAGGTTGGGTCTAATTCTAGGGTTAGGTTTAGGGCCAGGGTTATGTCTAAGGCTAGGGTTGGGGTTAGGTCTAAGGCTAGGGTTAGGGTTAGGGCTATGTTTTGGTTTAGGGCTAGGGCTAGGGTTAGGATTATGGCTAGGGTTAAGGTTATGGCTAGGGTTATGGCTAGGTTTAGGGTTAGGGTTAGGGTTATGGTTAAGGTAAGTTGTGGGGATAGGGTTAGGGTTAGATTTAAGGCTAGGGTTAGGGTTAGGTTTAGTGTTAGGGTTAGGGCAAGGGCTAATTTTGGGTTATGGCTAGGGTTAGGTCTAAATCTAGAGTTAGGCTTAGGCATAGGGTTAGGGTTAAGGTAAGGTGTTGGGGTAGGGTTACGGTTAGGGTTAGGGCTAGGGTTATCGTTAGGTCTAGGTCTAGGGCTAGGTTTAGGTTTGGGGTTAGGGTTAGGGCTAAGGCTAAGGTATGGTTAGGGATAGGTTTAGGGTTAGGGTTAGGGTTAGGTTTAGGTTTAGGGTTAGTTTTAGGTTTAGGGCTAGGGCTAGGGCTTGGGTTAATTTTATAGCTAGTTTTAGGTCTAAGGCTAGGATTATGGTTAGGGCTAGGGCTAGGGTTAGGGTTATGGTTAGGGTTAGGGCTAGGGTTAGGGTTAGGGTTAGGGTTATGGTTGGGGTTTGGTCTAGGCCTAATTTTAGGTTTAGAGTTAGGGTTAGATTCAGGCTTAGGGTTAGGGTTAGGGTTAGTGTTAGGTTTAGGGCTAGGGTTACGGTTAGGGATAGGGCTAAGGTTAGTGTTGGGGCTAGGGTTAGGTCTAAGGCTAGGGTTACTTTAGGGCTAGGGCTAAGTTTCGGCTTAGGTTTAGGCCTAGGGTTAGGGTTAAGGTAAGGAGTTGGGCTAGGGTTAGGGTTAGGGTTAGGGCTAGGTTTAGGGTTACGGTTAGGGTTATTTTTGGGGTTAGGGCTACGGCTAGGGTTAGGTTTAGTGTTAGGTTTAGGGTCAAGATTAGGGTTAGGGTTAGGGTTAGGGCTAGGGCTAAGGTTAGGGTTAGGGCTAGCGTTACAGTTAACTTTAGGTTTAGGGTTAGGGTTAGGCCTAGGTTTAGGGTTAGGGCTAAGGCTAGGGTTACGATTAGGCCTAGGGTGTGGTCTAAGGCTAGGGTTAGGTTTAGGGCTACGTCTAGGGTTAACGTTAGGGCTAGGGTGTGGGTTAAATGTAGGGTTAGGGTTAGGGCTACGGCTAGTGTTAGGATTAGGGTTAGGGCTAGGGCTAGGGTTAGGGCCAGGTCTACGGTTAGGGTCAGGGCTAGAGCTAGAATTACGGCTAGGGTCAGGGTTATGGCTAGGCTTAGGGCTAGGGTCAGGGTTAGGGTTAGGGCTAAGATTAGGGTTAGGTCTAGGTCTAGGTCTAGGGTTAGGTTTTGGTTTAGTGTAGGGCTAGGGTTAGGTTTAGGGTTAGGGTTAGGGCTCGGGTCAGGGTTAGGGTTAGGGTTAGGGTAGTGCTAGGTTTAGGGTTAGGTATAGGGTTAGGGTTAGTGCTAGGTTTAGGTTTAGGATTAGGGCTGGGGATAGGGCAAGGGCTAAGTGTAGGGTTAGGTCTAGGTTTAGGTCTAAAACTAGGGTTAGGGTTAGGGTTAAGGTAAGGTGTTGAGGTAGGGTTACGGTTAGGTTTAGGGCTAGGGTAGTGTTATGGATGGGGTTATGGCTAGGGCTAGGTTTAGGTTTAGTGTTAGGGTTAGGGTTAGGGCTAGGGTTAGGGTTATGGCTAGGGCCTAGGTTAGGGTTAGGGCTAGGGTTAGGGTTAGGTTTAGGGTTAGATTTAGGGCTAGGGCTAGGGTTAGGTTTAGGGCTAGGGTTAGGTCTAAGGCTAGGGTTAGGGCAAGCGCTAGGGTTAGGGTTAGGTTTATTGTTAGGCTTAGGGCTAGGGTAAGGTTTAGGGCTAGGGTTAAGGTTAGGCTTCGGGCTAGGGTTAGGTGTTAGGCTAGGGTTAGGGTTAGGGTTAGCCCTAGGGCTAGGGTTAAGGAAAGGAATTGGGCTAGTGTTAGGGTTAGGGATAGGGCTAGGGTTAGGGTTTCGGTTAGGGTTATTTTTGGTGTTAGGGCTATGGCTAGGTTTAGGTTTAGTGTTAGTGTTAGGGTCAAGGTTAGGGTTAGGTTTAGGGCTAGTGTTAGTGTTAGGGCTAGGGCTAAGGTCAGGGTTAGGCCTAGGGTTTTGGTGAGCTTTTGGGTTAGGTTTAGAGCTAAGGCTAGTGTTAAGATTAGGGCTAGGTTTAGGGCTAGGGTTAGGTTAGGGCTATGGCTATGGTTAGGTCTAAGGCTAGGGTTAGATTTAGGGTAGGGCTAGGTTCTGGGTTATGGCTAGGCTTAGTTCTAGTGTCAGGGTTAGGGTTAGGGCTAAGGTTAGGGTTAGGTCTAGGTCTAGGGCAAGGGTTACGGTTGGGGTTAGTGTTAGGGCTAAGCCTAAGGTTAGAATTAGGGCTAGGTTTAGGTCTAGGGTTTGGTTTAGGTTTTGGGTTAGGGTTAGGTTTAGGGTTACGGTTAGGGCTAGTTTTAGGGTTAGGGCTAGGTTTAGAGTTAGGAATAGCGATAGGGCTAAGGCTAGTGTTAGGGCTAGGCCTAGGTTTAGGTTTAGTGTTAGGGTTAGGGTCAAGGTTAGGTATAGGCCTAGGGTTATGGCTAGGGATAAGTTTAGGGTTAGGGCTAGGGTTAGGGTTAGGTTTAGGGTTAGGTTTAGGGCTAAGATTAGGGTTAAGATTAGGGCTAGGGTGTGGTCTAAGGCTAGGGTTAGGGTTAGGGTTGGGGCTAGTGTTAGTGTTAGGGTTAAGGCTAGGACTAGGGTTAGGGTTAGGGCTAGGGCTAGGGTTAGGTCTAAGGCTAGGATTAGTGTTAGGTCTAGGGCTAGGATTAGGGGTAGGGTTAGGGTTATATCTAGGCTTAGGGATAGGGTTAGGTTTAGGGTTAGGGCTAGGGTTAGCATTAGGTCTAGGTCTAGGGCTCGGATTAGAGTTGGGGTTAGGGTTAGGGCTAAGGCTAAGGTTAGGGTTAGGGCTAGGTTTAGGGTTAGTTTTAGGGTTAGGTTTAGGGTTAGGTTTAGGGTTAGGGTTATGGTTAGGTTTAGGTTTAGGAAGGTTAGTTTTAGGTTTAGGGTTAGGGTTAGTGTTAGGGTTAGGGTTAGAGTTAGTGGTAGGGGTTAGGGTTAGAATAGGGGTAGGTTTAGGGTTAGGGAGAGGATTAGGTTTAGGGTTAGGTTTAGGGTTAGGTTTAGGCATACAGTTAGGATGACGTTTAGGTTTAGGGTTTGGGTTAGGTTTGGTGTTAGGTTTAGTTTTACTATTAGCGTTAGGTTTAGGGGTAGAGTTAGGGTTAGGGTTAGGGTTAGCGTTAGGTTTAAAGTTAGGGTTAGGGTTAGGGTCAGGGTTAGATTTACGATGAGGGTTAGGGTTAGGGTTAGGGTTAGAATGAGGGCTAGGGCTGGGGTTAGGTTTAGAGTTGCGTCTAGTGTTAGGGTTATGGTTAGCGTTAGGGTTAGGATGAGGGTTAGGGTTACGGTTAGGATTATGATGAGGGTTAGAGTCTAGGTTAAGGACAGGATGAGGGTTAGGATGAGGATTAGTGTTAGGGTTAGGGTAAGTGTTAGGGTTCGGGTTAAGGTATAGTTAGGTTTAGGGTTAGGGTTAGCGTTGGGGTTAGTGTTAGCTTTAGCTTTTTGATGAGGGTTAGGGCTAGGGTTAGAGTTAGGTTTATGTGTAGATTTAGCTTTAGAATGAGGGTTAGGTTTATGGTTAGATTTAGGGTTAGGGCTAGGTCGAGTGTTAGGGTTAGGATTAGGGCTATGGTTAGAGCTAGGGTTAGGATAGGGTTAGGTTTAGGGTTAGGGTTAGAGTTAAGGTTACGATTAGGATTAGCTTTAGGGTTCAGGTTAGATTTAGGGCTAGGGTTAGGGTTCGGGTTAGAGTTACTGTTAGGTTTAGGTTTAGGGTTAGGGTTAGTGTTAGGGTTAGGGTTAGGGTTAGGGATAGGTGTAGGTTTAGAGGTAGGGTTGAGGATTAGGGTTATGCTTAGGGTTAGGTTTAGGGTTAATGTTAGGGTTAGGGTTACTGATAGAGTTAGGATGAGGTTTAGGATTAGGGTTAGGGTTAGCAATAGGATCAGGGTTAGGGTTATAGTTAGGGTTAGGGTTAGGGTCCGGATTATAGTTAGATTTAGCATGAGGGTTAGGCTTACGGTTAGGTTTATTGTGAGGGTTAAGATTATGGTAAGGTTTAGGGTTATGGTTAGGTTTAGCATGAGGGATAGGTTTAGGTTTAGGTTAGGGTTAGTTTTAGCATTAGGTTTAGGGTTAGGGTTAGAGTTAGGTTTACGGTTAGCATTAGTGTTAAAATTAGGGCTGCGTCTAAGGTTAGGTTTAGTTTCAGGATGAGGGTTAGGTTTAGATTTAGGGTTAGGTTTATCGTTAGGGTTAGAGTTAGGGTTAGAATGAGGGTTAGGTTTAGGGTAAGTGTTAGGGTTAGCGTTAGTTTAAGTGTTAGTGTTAGGTTTAGGGTTTCGGTTAGTGTTAGGAATAGGGTTATTGTTAGGGTTGTCACTCGCTCAATTAGGATCACAGGAAAACTGAAAAGTAATATCTCGCACTCTACAGCACAGAAACATGTTTCCAAAAAAAGAACGGAATTGCAAAGCACTACGGTGCAAACTAAATCAAATGTGTGTCCCTCCCTCAATTAGGAATACAGGAAAACTGAAAAGTGATATCTTGCACTGTACAGCACAGAAACAAATTTCCGACGAATGTACAGAAAAGCAAAGCACAACATTATAAACTAATTCACATATGTGTCGTCCGTTCAATTAGGATAATGGGAAAACTGAAAAGTGGTATCTTGCACTGTACAGTTCAGAAACCAATTTCCAATGAAAGAACAGAAACACAAAGCACAACATTGTAAACTAATTCACATATGTGTCGCCTGATCAATTAGGATAACGGGAAAACTGAAAAGTGATATCTCGCACTATGCGGCACAGGAACAAGTTTCCAACAAAAGAACAGAAACGCAAACACTATGTTGTAAACTAAATCACATGTGTGTTGCTCGCTCAATTAGGAATACTGGAAAACTGAAAAGTAATATCTCGCACTGTACCGCACAGAAACAAGTTTCCAACAAAAGAACAGAAACGCAAAGCACTATGTTGAAAACTAAATCACATGCATGTCGCTCCCTCAATTAGTAATACAGGAAAACTGAAAAGTGATATCTCGCACTGTACAGCACAGAAACAAGGTTCCAACTAAAGAACAGAAACGCAAAGCACAACATTGTAAACTAATTCATATACGCGTCGCTCGCTCAATTATGTTAACAGGAAAACTGAAAAGTGATATATTGCAGTCTATAGCACAGAAACAAGTCTCAAAAAAAAAAATAACAGAAACACAAAGCGCAACAGGAAAACTGAAAAGTAATATCTAGCAATGTAGGGTTTCAATTAGGGTTAGGGTTAGGATTAGATTGGGGGTTAGGGTTAGGGTTAGGTTTAGGGTTAGGGTTAAGGTTACGATTAGGGTTAGGGTTAGGGTTAGAGTTAGGGTTAGGGTTTGGGTTAGTGTTAGGGTTAGGGTTAATTTTAGGGTTACTTTTAATATTAGGGTTAGGGTTGGAGTTAGCGTTATGGTTAGATTTAGCTTTAGAATGAGGCCTAGGTGGTGGGTTGGGGTTAGATTTAGGTTTAGGGTTAGAGTTAGGGTTAAAATGAGGGCTACGGCTAAGGTTAGGATTAAGGTTAGGATGAGGGTTAGGGTTAGATTTAGGGTTATGGTTAGGGTTAGGGTTAGAGTTAGGGTTAGAATGTGGGTTACGGTTAAGGTTAGGATTAGGATGAGGGTTAGGCTCAGGATTAGGGTTAGAATTAGAGTTAGGGTTAGAATGACGGTTAGTTTTAGGGTTAGGGTTAGGTTTTGGGTTAGAGTTAGTATTAGAGTTAGAGTTAGGGTTAGAAGGAGGGTTAGGTTTAGTGTTAGGGTTAGGGTTAACTTTAGGTTTAGTGTTAGTTTTAGGTTTAGGGTTAGGGTTAGGGTTAGAGATAGGGTTAGGTTTAACCCTAGAGATAGGGTTAGGAGTAGGGTTAACTTTTGGTTTAGTGTTAGAGTTAGGGTTAGGTTAGGGTTAGGGTTAGGATGAGGATTAGGGTTAGGGTTAGGGATATGTTTAGGTTTAGGGTTATGGTTCGGGTTAACTTTTGGTTTAGGGTTAGAGTTACAGTTAGGTTAGGTTTAGGGTTAGGATGAGGGTTAGGTTAGGGTTAGGGATAGTATGTGGGTTAGGGTTACAGTTAGGGTTAGGGTTAGGGTTCGGGTTATGGTTAGAGTTAGCTTTAGAATGATGGTTAAGGATAGGGTTAGGGTTAGAGTTAGGGTTAGGGTTGCGATTAGGTTTAGGGTAACGGTTAAAGTTAGGGTTAGGGTTAGGGTTAAAATGAGGGCTATGGCTAAGGTTAGGTTTAGGGTTAGAATGAGGGCTAGGGTTAGTTTTAGGGTTAGGTTTAAGGTTAGGGTTAGGGTTAGAGTTAGGGTCAGGTTTAGGGATAGGGTTAGGTTAAGGGTTAGGGTAAGGGATAGGATTAGGATGAGGTTTAGGGTTTGGGTTAGAGTTAGGATGAGGGTTAGGGTGAGGGTTAGGGTTAGGATGAGCTTTAGGGTTAGGATGAGCATTAGGGTTAGGTTTAGGCTTAGGGTTAGGATTAGGGCTAGGGTTAGAATGAGGGTTAGGTTTAAGGTTAAGGTTAATATGAGGGTTAGGATGAGGGTTAGGGTTAGGTTTAGGGTTAGGGTTAGTATGCGTGTTAGGGTAGGATTAGGGTTAGGGTTAGAGTTAGGGTTAGAATGAGGGTTACGTTTTGGGTTAGGGTTAACGTTAGCATTAGGTTTAGGGTTAGGGTTAGGATCAGGTTTAGGGTTAGGGTTAGGGTTAAGGTTAGGGTTAGTGTTAGAGTTAGGGTTAAACTGAGAGTTAGGTTTAGTGTTAGTGTTAGGGTTAGGGTTAGAGTTAGGTTTAAGGTTAGAGTTAGGGTTGAAACGAGGGCTATGGCTAGGGTTATGGTTAAGGTTAGGATGAGGGTTAGGGTTAGATTTAGGGTTAGGGTTAGAGTTAGTGTTAGAATTAGGGTAGGTTTAGGGTTAGGGTTAGGATTAACGTTAGGATTAGTGTTAGGGTTGGGTTTAGGTTAGGGTTAACTTTAGGTTTAGGGTTAGAGTTCGGGTTAGCGTTAGGGTTAGTTTTAGTTTAAGGTTAGCATTAGGTTTAGGGTTAGGGTTAGGTTTAGGGTTAGGGTTAGGATGAGGGTTAGGGTTAGGACTAGGGTTAGGGTTATAATGAGGGTTAGGGTTAAAGTTATGTTTAAGATGCTGGTTAGGATGAGAGTTATGGTTAGCTTTAGTTTTAGGGTTAGGGTTAGGGTTACGATTAGGGTTAGGGTTAGGTTTTGGGTTACTTTTAGGGTTAGGGTTAAGTTTAGGGTTAGGTTTCATGTTAGGGTTAGGTTTGGAGTTAGTGTTATGTTTAGAGTCAGCTTCAGAATGAGGGCTAGGGTTAGGTTTAAGGTTAGATTTAGGTTTATGGTTAAGAGTTAGGGTTAAAATGAGGGCTACGTGTAGGTTTAGGATAAGGGTAAGGGTTAGGTTTAGGGTTATGGTTAGGGATAGTGTCAGAGTTAGTGTTAGAATGTGGGTTAGGGTTAAGGTTAGGGTCAGGATGAGGGTTAGGTTTAGGATTAGGGTTAGAGTTAGTTAGGGTTAGGTTTAGTGTTTGGGTTATGGTTAGAGTTAGTTTTAGAATGAGGGATAAGGTTAGGGTTAGAGTTAGGGTTAGGTTTTGGATTAGGGTTAGGTTTAGGGTTAAGTTTAGGGTTATGTTTAATGTTAGGGTTATGGTTGGAGTCAGCATTATGATTAGAGTTAGCTTTAGAATGAGGGCTAGGGTTAGGGTTAAGGTTTGATTTAGGTTTAGGTTTAGATTTATAGTTAAAATGAGGGCTACAGCTAGGGTTAGGATTAGGGTTAGGATGAGGGTTAATGTTAGAGTTAGGGTTATGGTTAGGGTTAGTGTTAGGGTTAGAATGTGGGTTAGGGTTAAGGTTAGGGTTAGGATGAGTGTTAGAGTTAAAGAATGAGGGTTAGGTTTAGGGTTAGCCTTATGGTTAGGGTTAATGTTAGAGTTAGTGTTAAAGTTAGAGTTAGGGTTAGAAGGAGGGTTAGGTTTAGTGTTAGGGTTAGGGTTAACGTTAGGTTTAGTGTTAGTTTTAGGTTTAGGGTTAGGATGAGGGTTAGGGTTAGGGTTAGGGTTAGGGTTAGGGCTAGTATGAGGGTTAGGGTTACAGTTAGGGTTAGGGTTAGGGTTAGAATTAGTTTTAGAATGAGGGTTAGGGATAGGTTTAGGGTTAGAGTTAGGGTTAGAATTAGGGTTATGTTTAGTTTTAGTGTTAGGGTTAGGGTTAAGATTAGGGTGAGGGTAAGGGTTAGAGTTAAGGTTAGAGTTAAGGTTAAAATGAGAACTACGGCTAGGGTTAGGGTTAGGGTTAGAATGAGGGTTAGGGTTAATTTTAGGGTTAGGTTTAGGGTTAGTGTTAGAGTTAGTTTTAGACTGATGGTTAGGGTTAAGTTCAGGGTTAGGATGAGGGTTAGGGTTAGGTTTAGACTGAGGGTTAGGGTTAAGTTCAGGGTTAGGATGAGGGTTAGGGTTAGGGTTAGCATTAGGTTTAGGGTTAGAGTTAGGGTTAGTGTTAGCTTTAGGTTTAGGGTTAGAGTTACGATTAGGGTTAGGGTTATGGTTAGAGTTAATGTTATGGCTAGAGTTAGCTTTAGAATGTGGGTTAGTTTTAGGGTTATGGTTAGGGTTAGGGTTTGGGTTAGGGTTAGAATGATAGTTAGGTTTAGGTTTAGGGTTAGGGTTAGCATTAGGTTTAGGTTTAGGGTTAGGATGAGGTTTAGGGTTAAGGTTAGGGTTTGAGTTAGGGTTAGGGTTAGAGTTAGGGTTAGAATGAGGGATAGGGCTAGGGTTAGGGTTAGGATGAGTGTTAGGGTTAGGTTTAGCATTAGGAATAGGATGAGGGTTAGGGTTACAGTTAGGGTTACGGTTAGGGTTTGGGTTATGGTTAGAATTAGCTTTAGAATGAGGGATAGGGTTAGGGTTAGGATTAGGGTTAGGTTTAGTGTTAGGGTTAGGTTCAGGGTAGGAATGGGGGTTAGTGTTAGGGTTAGAGTTAGGTTTAGGGTTAGAGTTAGGGTTAGAATGAGGGCCAGGGCTAGGGTTAGGGTTAGGGTTACTTTTATTATTAGGCTCAGGGTTAGGATTAGGATTAGGATGAGGGTTAGGGTCAGGGTTAGAGTTAGGTTCAGTTTTATGGAAAGTGTTAGGTCTATGGTTTGGGTTAGGATTAGGGTTAGGGTTAGTGTTGGGGCTAGTGTTAGGGTTAGGGTTAGCGTTAGGGTTAGATTTAGTGTTAGAATGAGTGTTAGGTTTAGGGTTAGGGTTAGCGGTAGGGTTCGGGTTAGGTTTAGGGTTAGGATGAGGGTTAGGGTTAGGGTAGAGTTAGAGTTAGAGTTTGTGTTAGGATGAGGGTTAGTGTTAGGGTTAGGGTTAGAGTTAGATTTAGGGTTAGGGTTACAGTTAAGGTTAGAATGAGGGCTAGGGCTAGTGTTAGGTTTAGGGTTAGCATTAGTTTTAGGGTTAGGTTTAGGATGAGGTTTAGGGTTAGGGTTAGGGTTAGACTTAGGTTTCGGGTTAGGGTTCGGTTTAGAATGAGGGCTAGGGCTAGGGTTAGGGTTATGGTTAGGGTTTGTGTTAGGGTTAGGGTGAGGGTTAGGGTTAGGGTTAGAGTTAGGGTCAGGTTTAGGGATAGGGTTAGGTCTAGGGTTAGGGTTAGGATTAGGATGAGGGTTAGGGTTAGGGCTAGGTTTATGGTTAGGATGAGGGTTAGGTTTAGGGTGAGCTTTAGGGTTAGAATGAGCAGTAGGGTTAGGTTTAGGCTTAGGGTTAGGATGAGGGTTAGGTTGAGGATTAGGTTTAGGGTTAGAATGAGGGTTAGGGTTAAGGTTAAGGTTAATATGAGGGTTAGGATGAGGGTTAGGGTTAGGTTTAGGGTTAGGTTTAGGGTTAGGGTTAGGGTTTGGGTTAGGGTTATGGTTAGGGTTAGAGTTAGGGTTAGAATGAGGGTTAGGTTTAGGGTTACGGTTAGGGTTAGCATTAGGTTTAGGCTTAGGGTTAGGGTGATGTTTAGGGTTTGGGTTAGGGTTAGGGTTAAGATTAGGTTTAGGGTTAGAATGAGGGTTAGGTTTAAGCTTAGGGTTAAGGTTAGAGTTAGGTTTAGTGCTAGGGTTAGGGTTACTATTAGGGTTAGGTTTAGGGTTAGATTTAGGGTTTGGGTTAGGGTTAGCATTAGGTTTAAAGTTAGTGTTAGTGTTAGGGTTAGGATGAGGGTTAGGGTTAGGGTTAGGGATAGGATGAGGTTTAGGGTTACAGTTAGGGTTAGGTTTAGGGTTTGGGTTATCTTTAGAGTTAGCTTTAGAATGAGGGATAGGTTTAGGGTTAGGGTTAGAGTTAGGGTTAGAATGAGGGTTTGGTTTAGGGTTAGGGTTAGGGTTAGTGGTAGGGTTAGGCTTAGGGTTAGGGTTAGGTTTAGGGTTACTATTAGGGTTAAGTGTAGGGTTAGAGTTTGGGTTAGGGTTAGGGTTAGCGTTAGGGTTAAAGTTAGGTTTAGGTTTAGGGTTAGTGTTACGATGAGGGTTAGGGTTAGGGTTATTGTTAAGGTTAGGGTTAGTGTTAGTGTTAGCGTTAGAGTTAGGGGTATGATTAGAGTTAGCTTTAGAATGAGGGTTAGTGTTAGGGTTAAGGTTAGGGTTAGGGTTAGGGTTAGGGTTAGGGTAAGGATGGGGTTTAGGGTTAGGGTTAGACTTATGTTTAGGGTTATTGTTAGGGTTAGAATGAGGGCTAGGGATAAGGTTAGGGTTAGGGTTAGGTTTAGGACTAGGTTTAGGGTTAGGGTTATGAATAGGATGAGGGTTAGGGTTACTGTTAGTTTTAGGGTTAGGGTTAGAGTTAGGGTTAGGGTTTGGGTTAGGTTTAGGGTTAGGGTTAAGTTTAGGGTTAGGATGAGGGTTAGGTTTAGGATTAGGGTTAGTGTTAGAGTTAGGGTTAGAATGAGGATTAGGTTTAGGGTTAGGGTTACGGTTAACATTATGTTTAGTGTTAGTTTTAGGTTTAGGGTTAGGGTTAGGGTTACGAATAAGGTTAGGTTTAGGGTTAGGGTTAGGGTTATTGTTAGGGTTTGGGTTAGGGTTAGAATGATGGTTAGGTTTAGGGTTAGGGTTAGGGTTAACATTAGGTTTAGCGTTAGCGTTAGGATGAAGTTAAGGTTTAGGGTTAGGGTTAGAGTTAGGTTTAGGGTTAGAGCTAGGGTTAGAATGAGTGCTAGGGGTACGGTTAGGGTTAGGGTTAGGATGAGGGTTAGGGTTAAGTTTAGGATTAGGGATAGGATGAGGATTAGGGTTACAGTTAGGGTTAGGGTTAGTGTTTGGGTTATGGTTAGAGTTAGCTTTAGAATGAGGGATAGGGTTAGGATGAGGGTTAGGGTTAAGTTTAGGATTAGGGTTAGGATGAGGATTAGGGTTACAGTTAGGGTTAGGGTTAGTGTTTGGGTTATGGTTAGAGTTAGCTTTAGAATGAGGGATAGGGTTAGGGTTAGAGTTAGGGTTTGGTTTTGGGTTAGGGTTATATTTAGGGTTAATTTTAGGGATACGTTTAATGTTAGGGTTAGTGTTGGTATTAGCTTTATGGTTAGAGTTATCTTTAGAATGAGGTCTAGTGTTAGGGTTAGTGTTAGGGTTACAGTTAGGGTTTGGGTTATGGTTAGGGTTATAATGAGGGCTAGGGCTAGAGTTAGGGTTAGGGTTAGGATGAATTTTAGGGTTAGATTTAGGGTTATGTTTAAGGTTAGGGTTAGAGTTAGGGTTCAAATGAGTGTTTGGTTGAGGGTTAGGGTTAGGGTTAGCGTTAGGGTAGAGTTAGGTTTAGGGTTAGGATTAGGGTTAAGGTTAGGATGAGGGTTTCGGTTAGATTTAGTGTTAGAATGAGGGTTAGGTTTAGGCTTAGGGGTAGGGTTAGCATTAGGGTTACATTTAGGGTAAGGGTTACAATTAGGGTTTTGGTTAGTGTCCTTTTTAATAAAGAAATAAATAAATTAATTAATTAATGTGAGGTTGGCCTGTTTTTCTTTCTTTCTCTTTCTTTCTTTCTTTCTTTCTTTCTTTCTTTCTTTCTTTCTTTCTTTCATGTTATTTTTTTTTAAATAAGGGACTGAATAAATAAGAAACTGTCTCTTTTATAAACTTTTTTCCTGGACTCTTATATATATATACGAGTATATATATATATACACAAGAGGTCCGTTCCACTTTTTTTTGTATGGACGGAGGTCGACCAGATGTCCAGCATGAATTAGTATTCCCCCACCACCACCACACATTTCCGTCTGGGAGGTCGACCAGATGTCTGGTCTTGACTTTCCCCCCCCAGGACTTTATGTATATATATAGACATAGACATAGACATAGACATAGACATAGACATAGACATAGACATAGACAGAGACAGAGACAGAGACAGAGACATAGACATAGACATAGACATAGACATAGACATAGACATA
>REGO01001290.1:94734-117401 GCA_010120015.1 Rhombomys opimus
CACACACACACACACACACACACACACACACACACACACGAGGTCGACCAGTTGTCTCTTTTCAAAATAACTAAATAAATACGTACGTGAGGTCGACCATCTGTCCTCTTTAAAAAATAAATAAATAAATAAATAAATAAATAAATAAATAAATAAATAAATGAGATCGACCAATTTTTCTTTCTCCTTTAGGGTTAGGGTTAGGTTTAGGGTTAAGGTTAGGGCTATGGTAAGGGTTAGGGTTAGGATGAGGGTTACGATGAGGGTTAGGGTTACAGTTAGGGTTAGGGTTAGGATGAGGTTTGGGGTTAGGGTTAGGGTTAGAGTTAGGGTTAGAAAGAGGGTTAGTTTAGGGTTATCATTAGGTTTAGGGTTAGAATTAGTTAGGGTTAGGGTTCGGTTTAGGGTTACAATTAGCGTTAGGGTTAGGGTTAGAGTTAGGGTTATGGTAAGAGTTAGCTTTAGAATGAGGGTTGGTATTAGTGTTAGGGTTAGAGTTAGGTTTAGGGTTAGAGTTAGGGTTAAAATGAGGGCTACGGATTAGGGTTAGGATACGGTTAGGGTTAGGATGAGGATTAGGGTTAGATTTAGGGTTAGGTTTAGGTTTAGGGTTAGAGTTAGGGTTAAAATGAGGATTAGGTTAATTTTTAGGGTTAGGGTTAGCATTAGATTTAGTGTTAGAGTTAGGTTTAGTGTTAGGGTTAGGTTTAGCTATAGGTTTAGGTTTAGAGTTAGGGTTAGGCTTAGGGTTATGGTTACGGTTAGGGTTACAATTAGGCTTAGGCTTAGGTTTAAAGTTAGGTTATGGTTAGAGTTAGCTTTAGCTTGAGGGTCAGGGTTGGGTTAGGGTTAGCGTTTTGATGACGCTTAGGGTTAGGGTTAGAGTTAGGGTTAGAATGAGGGTTAGGGTTAGGGTTAGCGATTTGATGAGGGTTAGGGTTAGGGTTCGAGTTAGAGTTAGAATGAAGGTTGGGGTTAGTGTTAGGGTTAGGATTAGGTTAGTGTTAGGGTTAGAATTAGGGTTTGCTTTTTGATGACGGTTAGGGTTAGGGTTAGAGTTAGGGTTAGAATGAGGTTAGGGTTAGGGTTAGGGTTAGCAAATTGATGAGGGTTAGGGGTAAGGTTAGAGTTAGGGTTATGGTTAGGGTTAGGGTTAGGATTAGTGTTAAATTAAGGGGAGGGTTATGAAAGTGTTAGGGTTAGGGTTAGGTTTAGGTTCAAGTTAGGTTTAGAACAAGGGTTAGGGTTAAGGTTACAGTTAGGATGAGGGTTATAATGAGGGTTAGAGTTAGGGTTAGGGTTAGGATGAGGGTTGGGTTTAGGGTTAGTGTTAGGGTTAGAATAAGGGTAATGGTTAGGGTTAGGATTATCGATTTGATGAGGTTTAGGGTTAGAGTTAGGGTTAGGGTTAGGATGAGGGTTGGGTTTAGGGTTAGTGTTAGGGTTAGAATAAGGGTAATGGTTAGGGTTAGGATTATCGATTTGATGAGGTTTAGGGTTAGAGTTAGGGTTAGTTTCAGGGTTGGGATTAGGGTTAGGTTTAGGTTTAAGGTTAAGGTTAGGGTTATGGTAAGGGTTAGTTTTATGGTTAAGTTTAGGCTTATGTTTAGAGTTAGGGTTAGAACGAGGTTTAGGTTTCAGGTTAGGGTTAGGATGAAGGTTAGGATGAGGGTTAGGGTTAGGGTAAGAATGAGGGTTAGGTTGGGGTTAACATTAGGTTTAGGGTTAGAGTTAGGGTTATGGATAGGGTTAGGGTTAGGGTTATGATTAGGCTTAGGGTTAGGGTTACAGTTAGGGTTATGTTTAGAGTTAGCTTTAGAATGAGAGTTAGGTTTACGGTTAGAGTTAGGGTTAGGGTAAGGGTTAGGGTTACGATTAGGGTTAGGGTTAGAGTTAAGGTTATGGTTAGAGTTAGCTTTAGAATGAGTGTTAGGGTTAGGATGAGGGTTAGGGTTAGGGTTAGATTTAGCCTTACGATTAGGGTTAGGGTTAGAGTTAGGTTTAGAGTTAGGGTTAGGGTTAGGTTTAGGGTTGATGTTAGGGTTACATTTAGGGTTAGGGTTAGGGTTGGGTTTAGGGTTAAGTTTCGTTTTATATTTAGGGTTAGAGTTAGGGTTATGTTTAGGATTAGGGTTATTGTTAGGGTTACGATTAGGGTTAGAGGTAGGTTTAGAGTTAGGGTTATGGTTAGAATTAGCTTTAGAATGAGGGTTAGAGTTAGGGTTAGTGTTAGCGATTTGATGAGGGTTAGGGTTAGGGTTAGAGTTAGGGTTAGGGTATGGGTAAGGGTTAGTGTTAAATTAGGGTTAGGGTTATGAAAACGTTAGGGTTAAGGTTAAGGTTAGGCTTAGGTTAGAGTTAGGGTAGAACGAGGGTTAGGGTTAAGGTTAGGGTTAGGATGAAGTTAGGATAAGGGTTAGGGTTAGAATGAGGGTTAGGTTGGGGTTAGCATTAGGTTTAGGGTTAGGGTTAGGGTTACGATTAGGCTTAGGGTTAGGGTTACACTTAGGGTTATGGTTAGAGTTAGCTTTAGAATGAGGGTTACATTTAGTGTTAGGATTAGCATTAGGTTTAGGGTTAGGGTTAGGGTTAGGGTTAGGGTTAGGGTTAGGGTTACAATTAGGCTTAGGGTTAGGGTTACAGTTAGAGTTTTGATTACAGTTAGGTTTAGAATGAGAGTTAGGGTTAGGGTTTAGAGTTATATTTAGGGTTAGGGTTAGTGTTAGAGTTATGGTTAGAGTTAAGTTTAGAATGAAGGTTAGGGTTACGGTTAGAGTTAGGGTTAGGGTTAGGGTTACAATTAGGTTTAGGGTTAGAGTTAGGTTTATGGTTAGAGTTAGCTTTAGAATGAGTGTTAGGGTTAGGATGAGGGTTAGGGTTAGGGTTAGATTTAGCGTTACTATGAGGGTTAGGGTTAGGATTACTGTTCGGGTTAGGATGAAGGTTAGGGTAAGGGTTTTTGTTATGGTTAGGTTTAGTTTTAGGGTTATATTTAGGGTTAGGTTTAGTTTTAGATTTAGGGTTAGAGTTAGGTTTATGGTTAGAGTTAGCTTTAGAATGAAGGTTAGGGTAAGTTTGAGGGTTAGGGTTAGAGTTAGATTTAGCATTACGATGAGGGTTAGGGTTAAGTTTAAGGTTAGAGTTAGGGTTAGGGTTAGGTTTAGGGTCATTTTTAGGTTTATAATTATGGTTAGGGTTAGGGTTAGGATTAGGGTTAGGTTGAGGGTTAGGTTTAGGGTTAGGGTTAGGTTAAAGTTTAGGGATAGGTTTAGAGTTAGGGTTAGGTTTAGTTTTAGATTTACGGTTAGAGTTAGGGGTAGGGCTATGTTTAGGATTAGAGTTACGTTTAGGGTTACAATTAGGGTTAGGGGTAGTTTTAGAGTTAGGGTTAGGGTTAGTGTTTTGATCATGGTTAAGGTTAGAATGAAGGTTAGGTTTAGGTTTAGGGTTAGGGTTAAAATGAGTGTTGGGGTTAGTGTTAGGGTTAGGATTAGGGTTAGAGTTAGGGTTAGGTTTTGCATTTTGATGAGGGTTAGGGTTAGGGTTAGAGTTAGTGTTAGAATGAGGGTTAGCGTTAGGGTTAGGGTTAGCGATTTGATGAGGGTTAGGGTTAGGGTTAGAGTTAGAGTTAGCGTTATGTTTAGGGTTAGGGTTAGGTTAAATTAGGGTTAGGTTATGAAAGTGTTAGGTTTAGGGTTAATGTTATGCTTAGGTTATAGTTAGGGTTAGAATGAGGTTTATGGTTAAGGTTAGGGTTAGGATGAAGGTTAGGATTAGGGTTAGGGTTAGGGTTAAGGTTAGAATGAGGGTTAGGTTGGGGTTTACATTAGGTTTAGGGTTAGAGTTAGGGATAGGGTTAGGGTTAGGGTTACGATTAGGCTTAGGATTAGGGTTAAAGTTAGGGTTATGGTTAGAGTTAGCTTTAGAATGAGGGTTATGTTTAGGGTTAGGGTTATTATTAAGTTTAATGTTAGAGTTAGGGTTAGGGTTAGAGTTAGCTTTAGAATGAGGGTTACGTTTAGGGTTAGGGTTAGCAGTAAGTTTAATGTTATAGTTAGGGTTAGGGTTAGGGTTACAATTAGGCTTGGGGTTAGGGTTAGGGTTAAATTAGGGTTAGGGTTACACTTAGGGTTATGATTAGAGTTAGGTTTAGACTGAGGGTTAGGGTTAGGGTTATATTTAGGGTTAGGGTTAGGGTTAGCTTTAGAATGAAGGTTAGGATTACGGTTAGAGTTAGTTTTAGGGTTAGGTTTAGGGTTAGGGTTAGGGTTAAATTAGGGTTAGGGTTATGAAAGTGTTAGGGTTAGGATTAGGGTTAGGGTTAGGCTTAGGTTAGAGTTAGGGTTAGAACGACGGTTAGGGTTAAGTTTAGGGTTAGGATGATGGTTGGGGTTAGGGTTAGGGTTAGAGTTAGGGTTAGAATGAGGGTTAGGGTTAGGGTTAGGGTTAGGGTTAGGGTTAGGGTTATATTTAGGGTTAGGGTTAGGGTTATGATTAGGTTTAGGGTTAGGGTTTGAGTTAGGGTTATGGTTAAAGTTAGCTTTAGAATGAAGGTTAGAGTTACGGTTAGAGTTAGGATTAGGGTTAGGGTTACAATTAGTGTTAGGGTTAGAGTTAGTGTTATGGTTAGAGTTAGCTTTAGAATGAGGGTTGGGGTTAGGTTTAGCGTTTTGATGACAGTTAGGGTTAGGGTTAGAGTTAGGGTTAGAATGAGGTTTAGGTTAAGGCTAGAATTAGGTTTATGGTTAGAGATAGGGTTTGTGTTAGGGTTACCATTAGGGTTAGGGTTAGGGTTAGAGTTAGGGTTATGGTTAGAGTTAGCTTTAGAATAAGGGTTAGGGTTTGTTTTAGAGTCAGATTTAGGGTTAGAGTAAGGGTTAAAATGAGGGCTATGGCGAGGGTTAGGTTTAAGGTTAGGATGAGGATTAGGGTTAGATTTAGGGTTAGATTTAGGGTTAGGATTAGATGTAGGGTTAGAATGAGGTTTAAGTTTAGGTTTAGGGTTAGCGTTAGCGTTGGGTTTAGGGTTAGAGTTAGGGTAAGCTTTAGAATGAGGGTTTGAGTAAGGATTAAAGTTAGGGTTAGGGATAGGGTTACGATAAGGGTTAGGGTTAGGGTTAGGATGAGGGTTGGGTTAGGGTTAGGGATAGTGTTATGTTTAGGTTTAGGGTTATGTTTAGGGTTAGGGTTAGGTTTAGTTTTAAATTTAGGGTTAGGGTTATGGTTATGGTTAGGATTAGGTTTATGTTTAGGGTTATGATTACGGTTATGGGTAGGTTTGGTGTTAGGGTTATGGTTAAAGTTAGCTTTACAATGAGGGTTATGGTTAGGGTTAGGGTTAAATTAGGGTTAGAGTTATGAAAGGATTAGGGTTAGGGTTAGGCTTCGGTTAGATTTAGGGCTAGAACAACGTTTAGGATTAAGGTTAGGGTTAGGATGAAGGGTAGGATGAGGGTTAGGGTTAGGGTTAGAATGAGGGTTAGGTTGGGGTTAGTATTAGGTTTAGGGTTAGAGTTAGGGTTAGGGTTATGATTAGGCTTAGGCTTAGGGTTAGAGTTATGAAAGGATTAGGGTTAGGAGTAGGGTTAGGCTTAGGTTAGAGTTAGGGTTAGAACGAGGGTTAGGGTTTAGGTTAGGGTTAGGAAAAGGGTTATGATGAGGGTTAGTGTTAGGGTTAGGCTAAAATTAGGGTTAGGGTTATGAAAGGGTTAGTGTTAGGGTTAGGGTTAGGTTAGAGTTAGGGTTAGAACAAGGTTTAGGGTTAGGATTAAAGTTAAAGGGTTAAAGTTAGGGTTAGGGTGAAGGTTAGGATGAGGGTTAGGGTTAGGGTTAAGGTTACGATTAGGGTTAGGGTTAGGGTTAGAGTTAGGGTTATGGTTAGAGTTAGCTTTAGAATGAGGGTTAGGGTCAGGGTTAGGATCAGGGTTAGGGTTAGGGTTAGGTTTAGTGTTACAATGAGGGTTAGGGTTAGGATTAGGATGAGGGTTAGAGTTAGGTTTAGGGTTAGAGTTAGGGTTAGGGTTAGATTTAGGGTTAGGGTTAGGTTTATTGTTAGGTTTAGGGTTATGGTTAGAGTTAGCTTGAGAATGAGGGTTCAGGTTCTGGTTAGGGTTAGGTTTAGGCTTAGGGTTAGGATTAGGGTTAGAATGATTGTTGGGTTTAGGTTTTCAGTTAGGGTTAAGGTTAAAGTTCGGATTAGGGTAAGGGTTAGGGTTAGGGATAGGGTTAGGATGAGGGTTAGGTTTAGGGTTACGGGTAGGTTTAGAGTTAGGGTTAGAGTTAGATATATGGTTAGAATGAGGTCTCAGGCTAGGGTTAGGTGTATGGTTTGGAAGAGGGTTAGGGTTATAGTTAGGGTTAGTGATAGGGTTATGGTTTGAGTTAGCTTTAGAATGAGGGTTAGGGTCAGGGTTAGGGTTAGGATGAGTTTAGGTTTAGGTTTAGGGTTAGGTTTAGTGTTACAATGAGGGTTAGGGTTAGGGTTAGAGTTAGGGTTAGGGTTAGGTTTAGGGTTAGGGTTGGGATGAGGGTTAGGGTTACTGTTAGGGTTAGAGTAAGTTTTAGGGTTAGATTTAGTGTTAGAATGAGGGCTAGGACAAAGGTTAGGGTTAGGTTTAGGATGAGGGTTAGGGTTAGAGGTAGGGTTAGTTTTAGGATTAGGGTTAGGATGAGGGTTAGGTTTAGGCTTTGGGTTAGCGTAAGTGTTAGGATTAGGGTTAGGATTAGGATGAGGGATAGGGTTAGGTTTAGGGTTAGCATTAGGGTTAATGTTAGGTTTAGGGTTACGGTTAGGTTTTGGTTTAGGGTTATTTTTAGGGTAAGCATTATGGTTAGAGTTAGCTTGAGAATGAGAGTTAGAGTTAGGGTTAGGGTTAGGGTTAGGGTTAGAATGAGGGTTGGGTTTAGAGTTTCGGTGACAGTTAGTGTTAGGTTTAGGGTAAAGGTTAGGGTTAGGTTTAGGGTTAGGCTTAGGTTTCATGTTAGGGTTATAACGAGAGATAGGGTTAAGGTTAGGATTAGGATGAGAGTTAGGATGAGTGTTAGGGTTAGGGTTAGATTTAGGATGAGGGTTGGGGTTAGGTTTAGGGTTAGGGTTAGAGGTAGGGTAGAATGAGTGTTAGGGTTAGGGTTGGGTTAGGGTTAGGATGAGGGTTAGGGTTAGGTTTAGGGTTATCATTAGGTTTAGTGTTAGGGTTAGGTTTAGTGTTAGGGTTAGGTTAGGGATAGGGTTAGGTTGAGGGTTAGGTTTAGGCTTAGCTTTAGGTTTAAGATTAGAGTTAGGGTTAAGTTTAGGGTTAGAAATAGTGTTAGGGTTATGGTTAGGGTTAGGGTTAGGTTTAGGGTTAGGGTTAGGGTTAGGCTTAGGTTTCGAGTTAGAGTTAGAACGATGGTTAGGGTTAAGGTTACAGTTAGGATGACGTTTACGATGAGGGTTAAGTTTAAGGTTAGTGTTAGGGTTAGGATGATGGTTGGGGTTAGGGTTAGAGTTAGGGTTATGATTACTGTTAGCTTTAGAATGAGTGTTAGAGTTAGGGTTATGCTTACAATTCGGATTAAGGTTAGGGTTAGGCTTTGGGTTAGGGTAGAGTCAGGTTTAGGGTTAAGGTTAGCGTTTTGATGAGCGTTACGGTTAGAGTTAGGGTTAGATTGAGGGTTAGGGATAGGGTTAAATTTACAATGGGGTTAAGGTTAGGGTTAGAGCTAGGGTTATGGTTAGAGTTAGCTTTAGAATGAGGGTTAGGTTTAGGGTTAGATTTAGGGTTAGAATTAGGGTTACGATTAGGTTTAGTTTAGGGTTTAAGTTACTGTTAGGGTGAGGGTTAGGGTCAGGTTTAGGGTTAGGGTTAGAGTTAAGGTTTTGGTTAGAGTTAGCTTTAGGATGAGGGTTAGTGTTAGGATTAGTGTTAGTGTTATGATGAGGGTTAGGTTTAGGGTTAAGGTTAGGGTTAGGATGAGCATTAGGGTTAGGGTTAGAGTTAGGGTTAGAATGAGGGTTAGGGTTAGGGTTAGGATTAGTGTTAGGATTAGCGTTAGCGGTAGGATGAGGGTTAGGGTTAGGTTTAGAGTTAGGGTTAGGAATAGGTTTAGGGTTAGGGTTAGTGTTAGGATGAGGATTAGGGTTAGGGTTAGGGTTACAGTTAGGGTTAGGGTTGGGATTAGGGATAGGGTTAGATTTGAGTTTAGGGTTATGGTTAGGGTTAGTGTTAGGTTTAGGATTAGGGTTAGGTTTAGGGTTAGGATTAGGGTTACGATTAGGGTTAGGGTTAGCGTTAGGTTTAGGATTAGAGTTAGTGTTAGGATTAGGGTTAAGGTTAGGGTTAGGGTTAGGGTTAGGTTATGGTTAGGGTTAGCATTAGGTTTAGGGTTTGAGTTAGTGTTAGGGTTAGGGTTAGGGTGATTGTTATAGTTAGGGTTAGGTTTAGAGTTAGGGTTAGGAATAGGGTTAGGGTTAAGGTTAGGGTTAGGATGAGCGTTAGGATGAGGGTTAGGTTTAGGTTTATGGTTAGGGTTAGGATGAGTGTTAGGGTTAGGATTAGGGTTAGCGTGAGATTTATTGTTAGACTGACGTTTAGGCTTAGGTTTAGGGTTAGGGTTAGAGTTAGGGTGAGGAATACTGTTAGGGTTAGAGTTAGGATGAGGGTTAGGTTTAGGGTTAGGGTTAGAGTTAAGGATAAGAATAGGGTTAGGGTTAGGGTTAGGATGAGGGTTAGGGTTAGGGTTAGAGTTAGGGTTAGGAATAGTGTTAGGGTTAGGGTTAAGGTTAGGGTTAGGGTTAGGTTACGTTTAGGTTTTGCATCAGGTTTAGGGTTAGAGTTAGGGTTAGGGTTAGGGTTATTATTAGAGTTAGCTTTAGAATGAGGGTTAGGTTTAGGTTTAGGGTTAGGGTTAGTGTTAGGTTGAGGGTTAGGTTTAGATTTAGGGTTAGAGTTAGGATGAATGTTAGGATTAGGATTAGGGTTAGTGTGAGATTTACTGTTAGACTGAAGGTTAGGTTTAGCGTTAGGGTTAGGGTTAGAGTTAGGATTACGATAAGGGCTAGGGTTAGCGTTAGGGTTAGGGTTATAATTAGAGTTAGCTTTAGAATGAGGGTTAGGTTTAGGTTTAGTGTCAGGTATAGCGTTAGGGTTAGAGTTAGAGTTAGGGTTAGAATGAGGGCTAGGGCCAGGGTTAGGGTTAGGGTTAACGTTAGTGTTAGGATAATGTTTAGGGTTAGGTTTATGGTTAGGGTAATGGTTAGGGTTAAGGTTAGGTTTAGAGTTAGGGTTAAGAATAGGGTTAGGGTTAGGGTTAAGATTAGGGTTAGGGTTAGAGTTAGGTTACATTTATGGTTAGCGTTAGGTTTAGGGTTAGTGTTAGGGTTAGGTTTAGGGTTAGTATGAGGGTTAGGGTTAGGATTAGGGTTAGTGTTAGAATGAGGGTAAGGGTTAAGGTTAGGGTTAGGATGAGCGTTAGGATGAGGGTTAGGTTTAGGTTTAGGTTTAGAGTTAGGATGAGTGTTAGGGTTAGGATTAGGGTTCGCGTGAGATTTACTGTTAGACTGAAGGTTAGGTTTAGCGTTAGGGTTAGGTTTAGAGTTAGGATTACTATTAGGGTTAGGGTTAGGGTTAGAATGAGGGTTAGGTTTAGGTTTAGGGTTAGGGTTAGAGTTAGGCTTAGAGATAGAGTTAGGGTTAGAATGAGGGCTTGGGCCAGGGTTAGGTTTATGGTTAGGGTTAGGGTTAGGGTCAGGGTTAGGGTTAGGATGAGCGTTCGGGTTAGAATTGGCTTTAGAATGAGGGTTAGAGTTAGGATAAGGGTTAGGGTTACAGTTAGGATGAGGGTTAGGGTTAGGGTTAGGGTTAGGGTAGAGTTAGGTGTAGGGTTAGGGTTATCATTGGGGTTAGGTTTAGGGTTAGTGTTTTGATGAGGGTTAGGGTTATGGTTAGAGTTAGGGTTAGAATGATGGTTGGGGTTAGGTTTCGGGTTAGGGTTAGAATGAGGGCTAGGCCTGGGGTTAGGGTTAGTTTTAGGATTATTGTTAGGGTAAGGATGAGGGTTAGGGTTAGGGTTAGAGCTATTTTTAAGAATAGGGTTAGGGTTACGGTTAGGTTTACACTTAGGGTTAGAGTTAGGGTTAGGGTTAGGATGAGGAATAGGTTTAGCTTTAGGTTTAGGTTTAGGGTTAGGGTTAGGGTTAGGGTTAATATTAGGGTCAGGGTTAGGGTTAGGTTACAGTTAGCGTTAGGGTTAGGTTTAGGGTTAGAGTTAGGGTTAGAGTTAGGATGAGGGTTAGGGTTAGGTTTACGGTTAGGGTTAGGATTAGGGTTAGTGTTAGAATGAGGGTCAGGGTTAAGGTTAGGATTAGGATGAGCATTAGGATGAGGGTTAGGTTTAGGTTTAGGGTTAGGGTTAGGGTTAGGATGGGTGTTAGAGGTAGGATTCGGTTTAGCGTTAGATTTAGGGTTAGAGTTAGGGTTAGGGTTACGGTTAGAGTTAGGGTTACAATTAGGGTTAGGTTTAGGTTTAGGGTTAGGGTTAGAGTTAGGTTTGGAATGAGGGCTAATGCCAGTGTTAGGGATAGGGTTATTGTTAGGGTTAGGGTTAGGTTTAGAGTTAGGTTTAGGGTTCGGATGAGAGATAAGTTTAGGTTTATGATTAGGGTTAGTTTTAGGATTAGGGTTAAGGTTAGGGTTAGGGATAGGATGAGGGTTAGGTTCAGGGATAGGGTTAGGGATAGGATTAGGATGAGGGTTAGGGTTAGGGTTAGGGTTACGGTTAGGGTTACAGTTAGGGTTAGTGTTAGGGTTCAGGTTATGGTTAGAGTTAGCTTTACAATGAAGGTTGGGGTTAGGGTTAGATTTAGGGTAAGGGTTAGTGTTAGGGTAAAGTTTAGGGTTAGGGGTAGGATGATGGATAGGGTTAGGTTTAGGGCTAGGTTTACTTTTAGCGTTAGGTTTAGGTTTAGGGTTAGGGTTAGGGTTAGAGTTAGCTTTAGAATGAGGGTTAGAGTTAGGGTTAGGTTTAGGGTTACAGTTAGGATGAATGTTATTGTTAGGGTTAGGGCTAGGGTTACCTTTAGGGTTAGCGTTACAATTAAGGTTACCTTTAGTGTTAGGGTTAGGGTTAGATGTAGGGTTATGGTTAGGATTAGGTATAGCGTTAGCTTTTGTGTTAGGGTTATGTTTGGTGTTAGGTTTAAGGTTAGAGTTAGTGTTAGGGTTGGCGTTAGGGTTATGGTTAGAATTAGGTTTAGAATGAGGGTTAGAATTAGGGTTAGGGTAGAGTTAGGTTTACAGTTACTGTTAGTGTTGGGATTAGGGTTGGTGTTAGCGTTTTGATGAGGGTTATGGTTAGGGTTAGAGTTAGGGTTAGAATGAGGTTTAGGGTTAGGATTAGCATTAGGGTTAGTATGAGGGTTAGGGTTAGGGTTAGGTTAAGGCTAAGGATTAGGGTTAGGTTTAGGGTTAGGCTTAGGTTTAGTGTTAGGGTTAGAATGAGGTTTATGGTTAAGGTTAGGGTTAGGATGAGGGTTAGGTTTAGGGTTAGAGTTAGGGTTAGAATGAGGATTAGGTTTAGGTTTAGTTTTAGGGTTAGCATTAAGTTCAGGGTTAGAGTTAGGGTTAGGGTTAGCGTTAGGGTTACGATTAGGTTTAGGGTTAAGGTTAGCGTTAGGGTTATGGTTAGAATTAGCTTTAGAATGAGGGTTAGGGTTAATGTTAGGGTTAGGATGAGGGTTAGGTTTAGGGTTAGGTTTAGCCTTACGATGAGGTTACGGTTAGGGTTATAGTTAGGGTTAGGGTTAGGTTTATGTTTAGGAAGAGGGTTAGGGTTATGGTTAGGGTTAGAGTTAGGGTTAGAATGAGGGCTAGGGCTAGGGTTAGGTTTAGGGTTAGGAGGAGGTTTAGGGTTAGAGTTGGGGTTAGGGTTAGGATGAGGATTAGTGTTAGGTTTAGGTTTAGGGTTAGGTTTAGGGTTAGGGTCATGATGAGGGTTAGGGTTATGTTTAGGGTTACGGTTAGGTTTAAGGTTAGGGTTAAGGTTAGGTTAAGGGTTAGCGTTAGAGTTAGCTTTAGAATGAGGGTAAGAGAGTTAGGGTTAGGATTACAGTTATGATGAGGGTTAGGCTTAGGCTTAGGGTTAGGGTTAGGGTTGGGATGAGAGTTAAGGTTAGAGTTAGGGTTAGGGATAAAATGAGGGCTAGGTTTAGGGATAGGGTTAGGGATAGGATTAGGATGAGGGTTAGGGTTAGGATTATGGTTAGGGTTACAGTTAGGGTTAGTGTTAGGGTTCAGGTTATGGTTAGAGTTAGCTTTAGAATGAAGGTTGTGGTTAGAGTTAGGTTTAGGGTAGGTGTTAGGGTTAGGGTAAAGTTTAGGGTTAGGGGTAGGATGAGGGATAGGGTTACGTTTAGGTTTGGGTTTACTGTTAGCGTTAGGTTTAGGGTTAGTTTTAGGGTTAGGGTTATGGTTAGAGTTAGCTTTTGAATGAGGGTTAGAGTTCGGGTTAGGTTTAGTGTTACAGTTAGGATGAATGTTATTGATAGGGTTAGGGTTAAGGGTAGGGTTAGCGTTACGGTTAAGGGTACCTTTAGTGTTAGGGTTAGGGTTAGAGTTAGGGTTAGGGTTAGAGTTAGGGTTATGGTTAGGATTAGGTAAAGCATTAGCTTTAGGGTTATGGTTAGGTTTATTGTTAGGTTTAGGTTTAGATTTAGGGTTAGGGTTAGGGTTGTGGTTTGGGTTATGGTTAGATATAGCTTTAGAATGAGGGTTAGAGTTAGGGTTAGGGTAGAGTTAGGTTTAGGGTTACGGTTAGCGTTGGGGTTAGGGTTAACGTTTTGATGAGGTTTAAAGTTAGGTTTAGAGTTAGGATTAGAATGAGGTTTAGGGTTAGGTTTAGGGTTAGGATGAGGGTTAGGGTTAGATTAAGGCTAAGGATTAGGGTTATGATTAGGGTTAGGCTTAGGTTTAAAGTTAGGGTTAGAATGAGGGTTATGGTTAAGGTTAGGGTTAGGATGAGGTTTAGGATGAGGGTCAGTGTTAGGGTTAGTGTTACGATGAGTGTTAGGGTTAGGATGAGGGTTATTTTTAGGGTTAGGTTTAGGGTTAAGTGTAGGTTTAGGGTTAGGGTTAGGGATAGATTTAGGATGAGGGTTAGGGTTAGGGTTGGGGTTAGGGATAGCATTAAGTTTAGGGTTAGGGTTAGGGTGTAGGGTAAGGGTTAGGTTTAGGGTTAGGTTAGAGTTAGCTTTAGAATGAGGTTTAGAGTTAGGATTAGGTTTAGGATTACAGTTAGGATGAGGGTTAGTGTTAGGTTTAGGGTTATGATTAGGGTTAGGTTTAGGTTTAGAGTAAGGGTTATGGTTAGAGTTAGCCTTAGAATGAGGGTTAGGGTTAGGGGTAAGGGTTAGAGTTAGGTTTAGGGTTAGAGTTAGGTTTAAAATGAAGGCTACAGCTAGGGTTACAGTTAGTGTTAGGATGAGGGTTATGGTTAGATTTAGGTTTAGTTTACGGTTAGAGTTAGGGTTAGAATGAGGGTTAGGTTTAGGGTTACGGTTTGGGTTAGCGTTAGGTTTAGTGTTAGGGTTAGGGTTAGGGATAGGGTTAGGTTTAGTGTTAGGTTTAGGGTTAGCTATAGATTTACGGTTAGAGTTAGGGTTAGGGTTAATGTAAGGGTTACAATTAGGGTTAGGGTTAGGTTTAGAGTTAGGGTCATAGTTAGAGTTAGCTTTAGAATGACGGTTAAGGTTAGGGATAGGGTAGAGTTAGGGTTAGAATGTGGGTTAGGTTTAGGTTTAGCGTTAGGGTTAGGGTGAGGGTTAGGTTAGGGTTAGGCTTAGGTTTAGGGTTAGGGTTACATTTAGCTTTAGATTTAGGTTTAGAGTTAGGGTAATAGTTAGGGTTAGGATTAGGGTTAGGTTTAGGGTTAGGATTAGGGTTAGGGCTAGGTTATATTTAGTGTTATGGTTAGAGTTAGCTTTAGAATGAGGGTTAGTGTTAGGGTTTATGTTATGTGAGGGTTAGTGTTGGGTTTAGTGTTAGGGTTAGGGTTAGCGTTTTGATGAGGGTTAGGATTAGGGTTAAGAAGAGGTTTAGGTTTAGGTTTAGGGTTTTGTTTCGAGTTAGGGCTAGAACAAATGTTAGGGTTAAGGTTAGGGTTATGGTTATTGTTAGGGTTAGAATGAGGGTTGGGGTTAGTGTTAAGGTTAGGTTGAGGGTTAGGGGTAGTGTTAGTGTTAGGTTTAGAGTTAGCATAAGATTTAGGTTTAGAGTTAGGGTTAGGTTTAGGTTTAGGGTTAGGGTTACGATTAGGGTTAGGCTTAGGGTTAGAGTTAGGGTTATGGTTAGAGTTAGGTTTAGAATGAGGGTTAGGGTCAGGTTTAGGGTTAGGATGAGGGTTAAGTTTAGGGTTATGGTTATTGTTAGGCTTAGGTTTCGAGTTAGGGTTAGAAGTAGGGTTAGGTTTAGGGTTAGGGTTAGAGTTAGGGTTAGAATGAGGGTTAGGTTTAGGGTTAGGTTTAGAGTTAGCATAAGGTTTAGGTTTAGAATTAGGTTTAGGGTTAGGGTTAGGTTTAGGGTTAGGGTTACGGTTAAGATAGGGTTAGAGTTAGGGTTAGAGTTAGGGTTATGGTTAGAGTTAGGTTTAGAATGAGGGTTAGGGTCATGGTTAGGGTTAGGATGAGGGTTAAGGTTAGGGTTAGGGTTATTGTTAGGCTTAGGTTTCAATTCTGGGTTAGAACGATGGTTAGGGTTAAGGTTAGTGTAAGGATGAGGGTTATGGTTAGGGTTAGAATGAGGGTTAGGTTTACAGTTAAGGTTAGGGTTAGTGTTAACATCAGGTTTAGTGTTAGTGTTAGGGTTAGGGCTAGGGTTAAGGTTAGGGTTACGATTAGGGTTAGGGTTAGGGTTACGTTTAGTGTTACAATGAGGGTTAGGGTTAGGTTTAGGGTTAATCTTAGAGTTAGGGTTTGGTTTATGGTTAGGGTAGGATGAGGGTTACGGTTAGGGTTAGGGGTAGGTTTAGAGTTAGGGTTAGGGATGGTGTTAGGATGATGTTTAGGGTTAGGGTTAGGGATAGGATGAGGTTTAAGGTTACAGTTAGGATTAGGGTGAGGGTGAGGGTTATGGTTTCAGTTAGCTTTGGAATGAGGTTTAGGGTTAGGGTTAGGTTTAGTGATAGGGTTAGGTCTAGGTTTAGGTTTAGGTTTAGGTGTAGGTTTAGAGTTAGGGTTACTATTAAGTTTAGGGATAGATTTAGTGTTAGGGTTATGGTTAGAGTTAGCTTTAGAATGAGGGTTAGGATGAGGGTTAGGGTTAGGGTTAGGTTTAGGGTTACGATTAGAGTTCGGGTTAGGTTTAGAGTTAGGGTTTTGGTTAGAGTTATCTTTGGAATGAAGGTTAGGGTTTGGGTTGCGTTAGGGTCAGGGTGAGGGTTAGGGTTAGGGTTAGGCTTAGGTTAAGTTTAGGGTTAACGTTAGGTTTATTGTTAGAGTTAGGGTTAGGTTGAGGTTTAGGGTTAGGGTTATGGTTAGAGTTAGGGTTATGGTTAGAGTGAGCTTTAGGATGAGGGTTAGATTCAGGGTGAGCGTTGTTGTTAGGTTTATGTTTAGCATTACAATTAGGGTTAGGATTAGTGTTAGGTTTAATATTAGAGTTAGGGTTAGGTTTATGGTTAGGGGTAGGTTTAGAGTTAGGGTTAGGGTTAGATTTAGGGTTAGAATAAGGGCTAGGGCTAGGGTTAGGTTTAGAATGAGGGTTAGCATTACAGTTAAGTTTAGTGTTAGGTTTAGAATTAGGATGAGGGTTAGGGTTAGATTTAGGGTTAGGTTTAGGGATAGGGTTAGAATGAGAGTTAGGGTTAGGGTTAGGTATAGAATGAGGGTTAGGGTTACTGTTAGGGTTAGGTTGAAGGTTCCGGTTATGGTTTGAGTTAGCTTTGCAATGAGGGTTAGGGTTAGGATTAGGATAGGTTTAGGGTTTGTGTTAGCTTTAGGGTTAGATTTAGGATTAGGGTGAGTTTTAGGGTTAGGGTTACAGTTATGGTTAGAGTTAGCGTTATGGTTAGAGTGAGCTTTAGGATGAGGCTTAGCGTTAGGGTTAGTGTTAGGGTTACACTGAGGTTTAATGTTAGGGTTAAGTTTAGGGTTAGTGTTAGGTTTAGGGTTAGGTTTAGGGTTAGGTTTAGGATTAGGGTTAGGGTTAGGGTTAGAGTTAGGGTTAGAATGAGTGTTAGGTTTTGGGTTAGGGTTAGGGTTAGGGTAAGGGTTAGGGTTAGGGGTAGGGGTAGGATGAGCTATAGGCTTAGGTTAAGAATTAGGGTTAGGGTTTGAGTTAGGTTTAGAGTCAGGGTTAGGGTTAGCGTTAGGTTTAGGGTTAGAGTTAGGGTTAGGGTTAGGTTTATGGATAGACTTATCTTTAGAATGAGGGTTAGAGTTAGGTTTAGGTTTTGGGTTTCAGTTAAGATGAGGGTTAGTGTTAGTGTTAGGGTTACGGTTAGGGTTAGCTTTAGGGTTAGGGTTACCTGTATTGTTAGGGTTGGGTTAGGGTTAGGGTTAGGGTTAGTGTTAGCTTTAGAATGAGGGTTAGGGTTATGGTTATGGTTAGAGTTAGGTTTAGGTTTAGAATTAGGGTTAAATTGAGGGCTATGGCTAAGGTTAGGGTTAGGGTTTGGATGAGGGTTAGGGTTAGATTTTGGGTCACGTTTATGTTTAGGGTTAGGGTTACCATTAGGTTTCGTGTTAGTTTTAGGTTTAGGGTTAGGGTTAAGATGAGTTTTAGGGTTAAGGTTATGGTTATGATTAGAATGAGGGTTGGGTTTAGGGTTAGAGTTAGGGTTATGGTAAGGGTTAGGTTAGGGTTAGGCTTAGCGTTAGGCTTAGGTGTCATGTTAGAGTTAGAATGAGGGTTAGGGTTAAGGTTAGGGTTAGGATGAGGGTTAGCATTAGGTTTAGGGTTAGAGTTAGTGTTAGGGTTAGATTGAGGGGTAGAATGAGGGTTAGGTTTTGGGTTAGGGATAGGGTTATGGTAAGGGTTTATTGTTAGAGTTAAGGTTATGGTTTAGGTTTAGGTTTAGCATTACGATGAGTTTTAGTGTTAGGGTTATGTTTAAGGTAGGAGTTAGGGTTAGGGTAAGGTTTAGGGTTACAGTTACGGTTAGAATGAGGGTAATGTTTTTTGGTTAGGGTTAGGGCTAGGTTTAGGGTTAGAGTTAGGTTTAGGGATAGGGTTAGGTTGAGGGTTAGTTTAAAGGTTACGATTAGGGTTAGGTGTAGGTTTAGAGTTAGGTTTATGGTTAGAGTTAGCTTTAGAATGAGGGTTAGTGTTAGGGTTAGGGTTAGGATGAGGGTTAGGCTTAGGGTTAGGTATAGGATGAGGGTTAAGGTTACAGTTAGGGTTATGGTGAATGTTCTGGTTATGGTTTGTGTCAGCCATGGAATGAGGGTTTGGGTTAGGGTTAGGTTTAGTGATAGGGTTAGGTGTTGGGTTAGGGTTAGGGTTAGGGTTAGGGTTACGGTTACGGTTACAGTTAAGGTTACAATTAGGTTTAGGGTTAGGTTTAGAGTTAGGGTTATGGTTAGAATGAGGGTTAGTGTTAGGGTTAGGGTTAGGATGAGGGTTATGATTACAGTTAAGATTAGGTTTAGGCTTAGGTTTAGGATTAGCTTTAGATTTAGGGTTAGAGTTAGGGTTAGGGTTAGGATTAGGGTTAGGTTTAGGGTTACCATTAGATATAGGGTTAAGTTTAGAGTTAGGATTATGATTAGAGTTAGCTTTGGAATGAGGGTTAGGGTTAGCGTTGGGTTAGGGTTAGGGTTAGGGTTATGGTTAGAGTTAAGGTTATGGTTAGAGGGAGCTTTAGAATGAGGATTAGCGTTAGGGTTACGATGAGGTTTAGGGTTAGGGTTAAGTTTAGGGTTAGTGTTAGGGTTAGGATTAGGGTTAGTGTTAGGGTTAGGGTTAGTGTTAGGTTTAGAGTTAGGGTTAGAATGAGGGTTAGGGTTAGGCTTAGGTTTATCGTTAGGTTATGGTTAGGGTTAGTTTTATCGTTAGGTTTAGGGTTAGAGTTAATTTTAGAATGATGGTTAGAGTTAGGGTTAGGGTTAGGTTTACAGTTAGTATGAGGGTTAGGGTTAGGGTTAGAATGAGGGTTAGGTTTAGGGTTAGGGTTAGCATTAGGTTTAGTGTTAAGGTTAGGTTTAGGTTTAGGGTTAGGGTTACCATAAGTTTTAGGGTTAGAGTTAGGGTTAGGGTTAGGGTTAGGGTTAGGGTTAGGGTTAGGTTTAGCATTACGATGAGTCTTAGTATTAGGGTTAGGGTTAGGGTTAGAGTTAGGGTTAGGTTTAGGGTTAGGGTTAGAGTTAGGGTTAGAATGAGTGTTTGGTTTTGGTTTAGGGTTACGGTTAGGCTTAGGGTAAGGTATAGGGTTAGGGTTAGGGTTAGGATGAGTGATAGGTTTAGGTTTAGGATAACGGTTAGGGTTAGCGTTAGGTTTAGGGTTAGGGTTAGTGTTAGTGTTAGAGTTAGGGTTAGAATGAGGGCTAGGTCTAGGGTTAGGGTTAGACTTAGGGTTAGGGTTAGGGTTAGGTTTAGGATGAGGTTTAGGTTTAGGGTTAGAGTTAGGGTTAGCGATAGGACGAGTTTTAGGGTTATAGTTAGTGTTAGGGTGAGGGTGCGGGTTATGGTTTCAGTTAGCTTTAGAATGAAGGTTAGGGTTAGCGTTAGGTTTAGTAATAGGGTTAGGTCTAGGGTTAGGGTTAGTGTTAGGATGAAGGAAAGTGTTAGGTTTAGTTTTAGGTTTAGGTTTAGGGTTAGGGTTAGTGTTAGGTTTAGGGTTAGAGTTAGCTTTAGAATGAGGGTTAGAGTTAGGGTTCGGTTTAGGCTTTCAGTTAGGATGAGGGTTTGGTTTAGGGTTAGGGTTAGGGTTAGGTTTACGGATAGGGTTAGGGTTAGCGTTGAGGTTAGGGTTAGGGTTAGCATTTTCATGAGGATTAGGGTTAGAGTTATTGTTAGAATGAGGGTTAGGTTTCGGGTTAGGGTTACGTTTAGGGTTAGAGTTAGAGTTAGGGATAGGGTTATGATGGGGGATAGGGTCAGGTTTAGGGTTAGGGTTAGGGTTAGAGTTAGGGTTAGTGTTAGAGTTAGGGTTAGAATGAGGGATAAGGCTAGGGTTAGGGTTAGGGTTAGGGTTAGGATGAAGTTTAGGTTTAGGGTTAGGGTTAGGGTTAGAGTTAGAATGATGGTTAGGTTTAGGGTTAGTGTTAGGGTTAGAGTTAGGGTTAGGGTTAGGATGAGGGTTAGGGTTAGGGTTAGGGATAGTGTTAGGATGTGGGTTAGGGTTAGGGTTAGGTTTAGGATGAGGGATAGGGTTAGGTTTAGGATTAGAGTTAGGGTTAGCTTTAGGTTGAGGGTTAGGTTTAGGTTTAGGGTTATTATTAGGTTTAGGGTTACGATTAGGTTTAGGGTTAGCGTTAGGTTTAGGGTTAGAGTTAGGGTTAGAATGAGGGATAAGGCTAGGGTTAGGGTTAGGGTTAGGGTTAGGATGAAGTTTAGGTTTAGGGTTAGGGTTAGGGTTAGAGTTAGAATGATGGTTAGGTTTAGGGTTAGTGTTAGGGTTAGAGTTAGGGTTAGGGTTAGGATGAGGGTTAGGGTTAGGGTTAGGGATAGTGTTAGGATGTGGGTTAGGGTTAGGGTTAGGTTTAGGATGAGGGATAGGGTTAGGTTTAGGATTAGAGTTAGGGTTAGCTTTAGGTTGAGGGTTAGGTTTAGGTTTAGGGTTATTATTAGGTTTAGGGTTACGATTAGGTTTAGGGTTAGCGTTAGGTTTAGGGTTAGATTTAGGGTTAGGTTTACGATGAGGGTTAGGGTTAGGATTAGGTTTAGGGTTAGAATGAGGGTTAGGGTTAAGGTTTGGTTTAGGATGAGCGTTAGGATGAGGCTTAGTGTTCGGTTTAGGGTTAGGGTTAGGATGAGTGTTAGGGTTAGGATTACGGTTAGGGTTAGATTTAGGGTTAGAATGATGGTTAGGTTTAGGGTTAGTGTTAGGGTTAGGGTTAGAATGAGGTTTAGGTTTTGGGTTAGGGTTAGGGTTAGGGATACAGTTAGCATTAGATTTAGGGTTAGAGTTAGGGTAAGGGTTAGGGTTAGGGTGATGGTTAGAGTTAGCTTTATAATGAGGGTTAGGGTTAGGGTTAGATTTGGGTTGTGGTTAGAGTTAGCTTTAGGATGAGTGTTAGCGTTAGGTTTAGGGTTAGAGATAGGTTTAAAATGTTGGTTAGTGTTAGGGTTAGGTTTCGAATGAGGGTTAGGGTTAAGGTTAGGTTTAGGGATAGCGTTAGGTTTAGGGTTAGGGTTAAAGTTAGCATTAGATTTAGGGTTAAAGTTAGGGTAATTGTTAGGGTTAGGGTTATGGTTAGAATTAGCTTTAGAATGAGGTATAGGGTTAGGGTTAGGGTTAGATTAGGGTTGTGCTTAGAGTTAGCTTTAGGATGAGTGTTAGCGTTTAGGTTTAGGGTTAGAGACAAGTTTAAAATGTGGGTTAGGGTTAGGTTTAGGGTTAGGTTTAGAATGAGCGTTAGGGTTAAGGTTAGGGTTAGGATAAGGGTTAGGGTTAGTGTTAGTGTTAGGTTTAGAATGAGGGTTGGGGTTGGGGTTAGGGATAGTGTTAGAGTTAGGGTTAGAATGAGGGCTAGGACTAGGGTTAGGGTTAGGGTTTGAGTTAGGTTTAGGATTATGGTTAGGATGAGGGTTAGGGTTAGGTTAAGGTTAGGGTTAGGATGAGAGTTAGGGTTAGGGTTAGGGTTAGAATGAGGGTTAACTTTAGGGTTAGGGTTAGGTTGAGGGTTAGAAATAGGTTTAGGGTTAGGATTAGTTTTAGAATTAGAGTTAGGGTTAGGGTTAGGATGAGGGTTAGAGTTAGGTTTAGGGTCAGGGTTAGGGTTAGAGTTAGGGTTAGAATGAATGCTAGGGCTAGGGTTAGGGTTAGTGTTAGGGTTTGAGTTAGGGTTAGGGTTAGGTTGAGGGTTAGGATTAGGGTTAGGATGAGGTATAGGGTGTGCTTTTGGGTTAAGGTTAGGCTTAGGGTTAGCTCTAGGTTTAGGGTTAGGGTTAGGTTTAGGGTTAGAGTTAGGGTTATGTTTAGGATGAGGGTTACAGTTAGGTTTAGGGTTAGGTTCAGGATGAGGGTTAGGGTTAGGATTAGGGTTAGGGTTAGAATGAGGTTTAGGGTTAAGGTTAGGTTTAGGATGAGAGTTAGGATGAGGCTTAGGGTTCGGTTTAGGGTTAGGGTTAGGATTACGTTTAGGGTTAGAGTTTGGGTTAGAATGAGGGTTAGGTTTAGGGTTAGTGTTAGGGTTAGAGTTAGAATGAGGGTTAGGTTTTAGGTTAGGGTTAGGGTTAGGGATAGCCTTAGGTTTAGGGTTAGAGTTAGGGTAAGTGTTAGGGTTAGGTTTATGGTTAGAATTAGCTATAGAATGAGGGTTAGAGTTAGGGTTAGGGTTAGGGTTACAATTAGGATGAGGGTTAGGGTTAGCGTTAGGGTTAGGATTACCTTTAGTGTTAGGGTTAGGGTTAGAGTTATGGTTATGGTTAGAGTTAGCTTTAGAATGAGGGGTAGGTTTAGGGTTAGGTTTAGGTTTAGGGTTAGAGTTAGGGTTAAAATGAGGGCTACAGTTAGGGTTAGAATGAGGGTTAGGATTAACTTTAGGTTTAGGATGAGGGTTAGGATGAGGGTTAGGTTTAGGATTAGGGTTAGGGTTATGGTTAGAATGAGGGATAGGTTTAGGGTTAGGGTTAGGATGAGGGTTAGGGATAGCTTTGGGGTTAGGATTAGGGTTAGAGTTACAGTTAGGGTTAGGGTTAGGATGAGGGTTAGAGATAGGTTTAGGGTTAGGGTTTATTGTTAGAGTTAGGGTTAGTGTTAGAGTTAGGGTTAGAATGAGGGCTAGGGCTAGGGTTAGGGTTAGGGGTAGGGTAAGTTAGGGTTATGGTTAGGGTTTTGGTTAGAATGAGGCATAGGGTGAGGTTTAGTGTTAGGGTTAGGTTTAGGGTTAGCTCTAGGTTTAGGGTTAGGGATAGGTTTAGGATGAGGTTTAGGGTTAGGGTTAGGGATAGGTTGAAGTTTAGGTTTGCAGTTAGGGTTAATGTTCGGGTTCAGGTTATGGTTAGAGGTAGCTTTAGAATGAGGGTTAGGGTTAGGAATAGGTTTTGCGATAGGGTTAGGTCTAGGGGTAGGTTTAGAGTTAGGTTTAGGGTAGAGTGAGGGTTAGGAGTTAGGGTTAGGGTTAAGGTTAGGATGAGGAATAGGGTTAGGTTTAGGGTTAGTGTTAAGTTTAGGGTTACTGTTAGGTTTAGGGTTTGGGTTATGGTTAGAGTAAACTTTAGAGTGAGGGTTAGAGTTAGGGTTTGATTTGGGTTTAAATTTAGGATAAGGGTTAGGGTTAGGGTTGGAGTTAGGGTTGTGGTCATAGTTAGCTTTAGAATGAGTGTTAGGGTCATGGTTAGGGTTAGAATGAGGGTTAGGTTTACGGTTAGGGTTAGGGTTAACTTTAGGTTTAGTGTTAAAGTTAGGATTAGGGTTAGGGATAGTGTTAGTGTTAGCTTTACTTTTAGGGTTAGAGTTAGGGTTTGCGTTAGGGTTAGGGTTAGCTTTAGATTAGGGTTAGAATGAGGGCTAGGGCTAGGGTTAGGGTTAGG
>REGO01001290.1:118345-137019 GCA_010120015.1 Rhombomys opimus
GTTAGGTTTAGTGATGGGGTTAGGTCTAGGGTTTTGGTTAGGGTTAGTGTTAGGGTTAAGATGAGGGTTAGGTTTAGGGTTAGGTTTAGCATTACGAAAGTCTTAGGGTTATGGTTAGCATTATAGTTAGGGTTAGGGTTAGGGTTAAGATGAGGGTTAGGTTTAGGGTTAGGGTTAGAATGAAGGTTAGGGTTAGAATGAGGTTTAGGATGAGGTTTAGGATGAGGGTTAGGTTTAGGTTTAGGGTTAGGATGAGGGTTAGGGGTAGGGTTAGAGTTAGTGTTAGAAGGAGGGTTACGTTTAGGGTTATGGTTAGGGATATGGTTAGGTTTAAGGGTAGGATTAGGGTTAGCTTTAGGGTTAGAGTTAGGGTTGGGGTTATGGTTAGGGTTAGGGTTACAATTAGGGTTAAGGTTAGCGTTAGGTTAAGGGTTAGGGTTAGGATAGGATGGGGGTTAGGGTTACAGTTAGGGTTAGGGTTAAGGTTTGGGTTATGTTTAGAGTTAGCTTTAGAATGAGGGTTAGGGTTAGGGTTAGAGTTAGAGTTAGAATGAGAGTTAGGTTTATGTGTAGGGTTAGGGTTAGCGTTAGGGTTAGGGTTTGGGTTAGGTTTAGGGTTAGGGTTAGGGTTACGATTAAGTTTAGGGTTAGAGTTAGGTTTAGGGTTAGAGTTAAAATTATGGTTAGAGTTAGCTTTAGGATGAGTGTTAGTTTTAGGGTTAGGGTTAGGGTTAAGATGAGGGTTAGGGTTAGGGTTAATGTTAGGGTTAGGGTGAGGGTTAGGATGAGACTTAGGGTTAGTTTTAGGGTTAGGGATAGAATGAGGGTTAGGGTTAGGATTAGGGTTAGGGTTAGAATGAGGGTAGGGTTAAGGTTAGGGTTAGGATGAGGGTTAGGGTTAGGTTTAGGGTTAGGGTTAGGATGAGGTTTTGGGTTAGGATAAGTGTTAGGGTTAGAGTTAAGGTTAGAATGAGGGTTAGGATTAGATTTAGGTTTAGGGTTAGAGTTAGCTTTAGTGTTAGCATTGGGGTTAGGTTTAAATTAGGGTTAGGGTTAGGATTAGAGTTAGGGTTACATTAGGGTTATGGTTAGAATTAACTTGAGAGTGAGGGTTAGGGTTAGGTTTCGAGTTACTGTTAGAATGTGGGTTAGGTTTAGGGTTAGGGTTAGTGTTAGGATTAGGGTTAGATTTAGGGTTTAGGGTTAGCGTTAGAATGAGGGCTAGGGCTAGTGTTATGGTTAGGGTTATAATGAGGGTTAGGTTTAGGGTTAAGTTTAAGGTTAGGGTTAGATTTAGGATGAGGGGTAGGGTTAGGGTTAGGGTTAGAGTTAGGGTTAAAATGAGGTCTAGGGCTAGGGTTAGGTTTAGGATGTGGGTTAGGATTAGTGTTAGATTTAGCGTTATGATGAAAATTAGGGTTAGGGTTAGAGTTAGGGTTAGGGATAGGATGAGGGTTACGGTTAAGGTTAGGGTTAGTGTTAGGGTTAGGTTTTGGGTTAGAATGACAGCTAGGGCTAGGGTTAGGGTTAGGATGAGGGTTAGGGTTAGAGTTAGGGTTAGGGTAACGATGAAGATTAGGGTTATGGTTATGTTTACCGTTATGTTGAGGTTTAGGGTTAGGGCTAGTTTTAGAGTTAGGGTTAGGATGAGGGTTAGGGTTAGGTTAGAGTTAGAGTTAGGGTTAGGGTTAGATTTCAGGTTAGAATGAGGGCTAGGTTTAGGGTTAGGTTAAGGATAGGATGAAGGTTAGGGTTACAGTTAGCATTAGGGTTATGGTTCAGGTTATGTTTAGAGTTAGCTTTAGAATGAGTGTTAGGGTTAGGGTTAGGTTTATGGATAGGGTTAGGTCTAGGGTTAGGGTTAAGGTTAGGATGAGGGTTAGGGGTTAGGGTTAGGGTTAGGCTTAGGGTAAGGGTTAGGGTTAGGGTAGGGTTAGTGTTAGGTTTAGGGTTAAGATGAGGGATAGGTTTAGATTTAGGGTTATGGTTAGGGTTAGGGTTAGCGTTAGGTGTAGGGTTAGGGTTATGGTTAGGGATAGCATTAAGTTTAGGTTTAGGGTTAGGGTTAGCATTAGGTTTTGGGTTAGAGTTAGGTTAAGGGTTAGGGTTAGAGTTAGGGTTAAAGTTAGAATGAGTGTTAGGTTTAGGGTTCAGGTTACAGATAGAGTTAGAGTTAGGGTTAGGGTTAGCTTTAGTTTTAGCATTAGGGTTAGAGTTAGGGTTATGGTTAGAGTTAGCTTTAGAATGAGGGTTAGGGTTAGGGTTAGTGTGAGTTAGGTTTAGTGTTATGGTTAGAGTTAGATTTAGAATGAGGATTAGGGTCAGGTTTAGTGTTAGAATGAGGGTTAGGGTTAGGGTTAAGATGAAGGTTACTGTTAAGGTTAGGTTTAGAATTAGGGGTAGGGTTAGATTTCCAGTTAGAATGAGGGCTAGGTTTAGTGTTAGTGTTCGGCATAGGATGAGGGTTAGGGTAATGTTTGTCTTTAGCGTTATGATGAGGGTTAGGGTTAGGGTTAGGGATATTGTTCGGTTTTGGGTTAGGGTTAGGTTTAGCATTAGGTTTCAAGATAGATTTAGGGTAGGATTAGGGTTAGGGTTAGGGTTAGGGTTCGGGTTAGATATAGGGTTAGAGTTAGGGTTAGCATTAGCTTTAGTGTTAGTGTTAGGGTTAGAGTTAGGGTTATGGTTAGAGTTAGCTTTAGAATGAGGATTAGGGTCAGGGTTAGGGTTAGAATGAGGGTTAGGGTTAGGGTTATGTTTAGCATTTAGTTGAGGTTTAGGGTTATGTTTAGGCTTAGGGTTAGGGTTAGGATGAGTGTTAGGGTTAGAGTTAGCATTAGGTATAGGGTTAGAGTTAGGGTTAGGTTTATGGTTACGATTAGGGTTAGGGTTAGGTTTAGGGTTAGTGTTAGAGTTAGGGTTATTGTTAAAGTTAGCTTTAGAATGAGGGTTAAGGTTAGGGTTAGGTTTAGGATGAGGGTGAATTAGGTTTAAGGTTAGAGTTTGGGTTAGTGTTAGCTTTCGGGTTAGAATGAGGGTTAGGGCTAGGGTTAGGATCAGGATGATGGTTAGGGTTAGGGTTATGTTTAACATTATGATTAGGGTTATGGTTATGGTTAGGGTTAGGGTTAGAGTTTGGTTTAGGGTTAGATTTCGGGTTAGAATGAGGGCTAGGGTTAGCGTTAGGGATAGGATGAGGGTAATGATTATGGTTAGCTTTAATGTTATGATGAGCGTTACGGTTAGGGTTAGGGATGGAGTTAGGGTTAGCGTTAGGATGAGGGTTAGAGTTAGTTTTAGAGTTAGGGTTAGGGTTAGATTTCAGGTTAGAATGAGGGCTAGTGCTAGGGTTAGGTTTAGGATGAGGGTTAGGTTTAGTGTTAGGGTTAGTGTTAGGTTTAGGGTTACGATGAGGGTTTGGGTTAGGTTTATGTTTAGTGTTATGATGAGGGTTAGGGTTAGGGTTAGTTTTAGAGTTAGGTTTAGGGTTAGGATGAGGGTTAAGGTTAGGGTTAGGGTTAGAATTCTGGTTCGAATGAGGGCTAGGGTTAGGCTTAGCGTTAGGGATAGGATGAGGGTTAGGGTTACAGTTAGGGTTGGGGTGAGGCTTCAGGTTATGGTTAGAGTTAGCTTTAGAATCAGGGATAGGGATAGGGTTAGCATTAGAGTTAGGTTTAGGGTTATGGTTAGAGTTAGATTTAGAATGAGGATTAGGGTCAGGGTTATGGTTAGAATGAGGGTTAGGGGTAGGGTTAGGTTTAGCATTTCCATGAGGGTTAGCGTTAGCGTTAGGATTTGGGTTAGGGTTAGGATGAGTGTTAGGGTTAGAGTTAGCATCAGGTTTAGCGTTAGAGTTAGGGTTAGGGTTAAGGTTAGGGTTACGATTAAGGTTAGGGTTAGGGTTAGGGTTAGAGTTAGGGTTATGGTTAAAGTTAGCTTTAGAATGAGGGTTAGGGTTAGGTTGAGGTTTAGGTTTATGGTTAGCTTTAGCGTTATGATGAGGGTTAATGTAAGGGTTAGGTTTAGGGTTAGGGTTAGAGTTAGGGTTAGGTTTAGGATGAGGGTTAGGGTTAGGGTTAGAGTTAGGGTTAGGGTTAGATTTTGGGAGAATGAGGGCTAGGGCTAGGGTTAGGGTTAGGATGAGGGTTAGGATTAGGGTTATGTTTAGCGTTATGATGAAAGTTAGGGTTACCATTGGGTTTAGGGTTAGGGTTACAGTTAGGGTTAGGGTTAGGGTTAGGGTTAGGGTTACAGTTAGGGTTAGGGTTAGGGTTAGGGTTAGAGTTAGAGTTAGGGTTAGATTTCGTGTTAGAATGAGGGCTAGGGTTAGGGTTAGGGTTAGGGATAGGATGTGGATGAGGGTTATGGTTAGCTTTAGCGTTATGATGAGGGTTGGGGTTAGTGTTAGGTTTATGGTGTGAGTTAGGCTTAGGGTTAGAATGAGGGTTAGGGTTAGGGTCAGGGTTACGGTTAGAGTTAGCTTTAGCATGAGGGTTAGGGTCAGGGTTAGGGTTAGGAGGAGGGTTAGGGTTAGGGTTAGGGTTAGGGTAAGGGTTAGGGTTATGCTTAGGTTTCTAGTTAGGGTTAGAACTTGGGTTATGTTTAAGGTAAGAGTTAGGATGAGGGTTAGAAAGAGGGTTAGGGTCAGGGTTAGGGTTAGGATGAGAGTTAGTGTTAGGGTTAGGTATAGCGTTACAATGAGGTTTAGGGTTAGGGTTAGAGTTAGGGTTAGTGTTAGTGTTAGGGTTAGGGTTAGAATGAGGGTTATGGTTAAGCTTATGGTTAGGTTTAGGTTTAGGGTTAGGGATAGGTTTAGGATGAGCGTTTGGGTTAGGGTTAGGTTTAGGGATAGAATGAGGGTTATGGTTACAGTTAGGGTTAGGGTGAGGGTTCGCGTTATGGTTTGAGTAACTTTAGAATGAGGGTTATGGTTAGGATTAGGGTTAGTATTAGGGTTAGGTCTAGGGTTAGGTTTAGGTTTAGGGTTATGCTTAGAGTAAGGTTTAGGGTTAGGGTAACTGTTAGGTTTAGGGTTAAGATGAGGAATAGGGTTAGGCTTATTGTTAGGGTTAGGGTTAGCGTTAGGTTTAGTGTTAGGGTTAGGGTTAGGGTTAGGGTTAGGTTTATGGTTAGAGTTAGCTTTAGAGTGAGGTTTAGAGTTAGGGTTAGGATTAGGGTTACAGTTAGAATGAAGGTTAAGGTTACGGTTTGGGTTAGGGTTAGGGTAGAGTTAGGTTTAGGGTTAGAGTTAGTGTTGGGGTTAGGGTTAGGGTTAGCATTTTGATAAGGGTTAGGGTTAGGGTTAGCGTTAGGGTTAGAATGAGGGTTAGGTTTAGGGTTAGACCTAGGTTTAGGGTTATGATTATGGTTAGGGTTAAGGTTAGAGTTAGGGTTATGGGTAGAGTTAGCTTTAGAATGAAGGTTAGGTTTAGGGTTAGTTTTAGGTTTAGGATGAGGTTTAGGGTTAGGGTTAGGGTTACATTTAGGGTTAGGGTTAGGGTTAGAGTTGGGGTTATGGTTAGAGTTAGCTTTAGAATGAGGGTTAGATTTAGTGTTAGGGTTAGGGTTACAGTTAGAATGAGAGTTAGGGTTAGGCTTACCTTTAGGGTTAGCATTAGGGTTAGGGTTACCTTTAGTGTTAGGGTTAGGGTAAGAGTTAGGGTTATGGTTAGAGTTAGCTTTAGAATGAGGATTAGGTTTACGGTTAGGGTTAGAGATATTTTTAGGGTTAGAGTTAGGGTTAAAATGAGGGGTATGGCTAGGATTATGGTTAGGGTTAAGATTAGCGTTAGGTTTAGTGTTAGGGTTAGGTTTAGGGTAAAGGTTAGTGTTAGGGATAGGGTTAGGTTTAGGGTTTGGATTAGGGTTAGCTTTAGGTTTAGGGTTAGAGTTAGGGTTTGGCTTCGGGTTAGGGTTACCATTAGGGTTAGGGTTAGGGTTAGAGTTACGGTTATTATTAGAGTTAGCTTTAGAATGAGGGTTAGGCTCAGGTTTAGGGTTAGGATGAGGGTTAGGGTTAGGGTTAGTGTTAGAGTTACAATGATGGTTAGGGTTAGGGTTAGGGATAGAGTTTGTGTTAGGATGAGTGTTAAGTTTAGGGGTAATGTTAGACTTAGGGTTAGGGTTAGATTTAGGGTTAGAATGAGGGCTAGAATTAGGGTTGGGGTTAGGGATAGGGATAGGTTTAGGGTGAGGTTTAGGGATAGTGTTAGGATGATGGTTAGGGTTAGGTTTAGTGATAGGATGAGGGTTAGGGTTACAGTTAAGGTTAGGTTGAAATTTTGGGTTATGGTTTGAGATAGGTTTGGAATGAGGGTTAGGGTTAGGTTTAGTGATAGGGTAGGTTTAGGGTTAGGTTTAGGTTTAGGGTTAGGGTTACAATTATGTTTGGGGTTTGGTTTAGTGTTAGGGTTATGGTTAGAGTTAGCTTTAGAATGAGGGTTAGTGTTAGGGTTAGGGTTAGAATGAGGGTTAGGATTAGGGTTAGGGTTAGAGTTAGAGTTATGGTTAGGTTTAGGGTTAGAATTAGCGTAAGTTTTAAAGTTAGGTTTAGGGTTAGGATGAGGGATAGGGTTAGGTTTAGATTAGGGTTAGGGTTAGCATTAGGTTTAGGCATAGGGTTAAGGTTAGCATTAGGTTTAGTGTTAGAGTTAGGGTTAGGGCTAAGGTTTGGGTTAGGGTTATGGTTAGTGTTGGCTTTAGAATGAGGGTTACAGTTAGGGTTAGGGTTAAGGTTACAGTTAGGATGAGGGTTAGGGTTAGGGTTACCTTTAATTTTAGGGTTAAGGTTAGAGTTAGGGTTATGGTTAGAGTTAGCTTTGGAATGAGGGTTACTGTTAACGTTGACTTAGGGTTAGGGTTAGGGTTAGGTTAGGTTTAGGGTTAGCATTAGGGTTGGGTTAGAGTTAGGGTTAGGGTGAGGGTTAGGTTTAGGGTTACAGTTATTGTTAGAGTTAGGGTTATGGTTAGAGTGAGCTTTAGGATGAGGGTTAGGGTCAGGGTTAAGTTTAGGATGAGTGTTAGGGTTATGGTTAGGTTTAGCGTTACAATGAGGGTTAGGGTTAGGGTTACTGTTAATGTTAGAGTTATGGTTAGGTTCATGGTTAGGATTAGGATGAGGGTTAGAGTTAGGGTTAATAGTAGGGCTAGAGTTAGGGTTAGGGTTAAAATTAGTATTAGAATGAGGGCTAGGGCTAGGATTAGGTTTAGGTTTATGATGAGGGTTATTGTTAAAGTTAAGGTTAGTGTTAGGATTATGGTTAGGATGAGGGTTAGGGTGAGGGTTAGGGTTAGGGTTAGAGTTAGGGTTAGGGTTAGATTTAGGGTTAGAATGAGGGCTAGGGCTAGGGTTAGGGTTAGGGTTAGGGTTAGGTTTAGGTTTAGCTTTAGATTTTGGTTTAGAGTTATGGTTAGGGTTAGGATTAGGGTTAGGTTTAGGGTAGGGATTAGGGTTAGGGGTAGGTTTAGAGTTAGGGTTATGTTTAGAGTTAGCTTAGAATGAGGGTTAGGGTTAGGATGAGGGTTATTGTTGGGGTTAGCGTTAGGGTTAGCGTTTTGGTGAGGGTTAGGATTAGGGTTAAGATGAGGTTTAGGGTTAGGCTTAGGCTTAGGTTTCGAGTTAGGGTTAGAACAAGGGTTAGGGTTAAGTTTAGGGTTAGGGTTAGGGTTAGCATTAGGATGAGGGTTGGGGTTAGGGTTAGGTTAGGATTAGAGTTAGGGTTAGAATAAGGGTTAGGTTTAGGTTTGGGGTTAGGGTTAAGGTTAGGATTAGAGTCAGGTTTAGAATGAGGTTTAGGTTTTTAGGGTTAGCGTTAGGTTTAGTGTTAGGTTTAGGTATATGCATAAGGTTAGCTTGAGGGTTAGAGTTAGGGTTAGCTTTAGGTCTAAGGTTAGAGTTAGGGTTAGGGTTAGGGTTACGATTAGGGTTAGGGGTAGGTTTAGATTTAGGGTTATGGTTAGAGTTAGCTTTACAATGAGGGTTAGGGTTAGGTTTAGTGTTAGTGTTATGGTAAGGGTTAGGGTTAGGGTTAGAGTTAGGGTTAGAATGAGGGTTAGGTTTAGGGTTAGGTTTTGGGTTAGGGTTCACACAAGGTTTAGGTTTGTTTCATGGTTAGGGTTAGGGTTAGGTTTAGTGTTAAGTTTAGGGTTATGATTAGGGTTAGGGTTAGAGTTACAGTTATGGTGAGAGTTAGCTTTGGAATGAGGGTTAGGGTCAGGGTTAGGGTTAGGATGAGGGTTAAGTTTAGGGTTAATGTTTGGGTTAGGCTTAGGTTTCGAGTTAGGGTTAGAACGAGGGTTATTGTTAAGGTTAGGGTTAGGATGAGGGTTAGGATGAGGGTTAGGGTTAGGGGTAAGGGTAGGTTTAGAGTTAGAGTTAGTGTTAGTGTTAGATATAGGGTAGAATGAGGGCTAGGACTAGGGTTAGGTTTAGGATGAGGGTTAGGGTTAGGGTTAGGTTTATTGTTACAATGAGGGTTAAGGTAGGATTAGGGTTAATGTTAGAGTTAGGATTCAGTTTAGGGTTAGGGTTAGGATGAGGGTTAGGGTTAGGGGTAGGTTTAGAGTTAGGGTTAAGGTTAGATTTAGGGTAGAATGAGGGCTAGGCCTAGGGTTAGGGTTATAATGTGGGTTAGGGTTAGGGTTAGGGTTAGGGTTAGTGTTAGGGATATTTTTAGGATGATGGTTAGTGTTAGGGTTAGGGTTAGGAATAGGATGAGGGTTAGTGTTACAGTTAGGGTTACAGTGAATGTTCCGGTTATGGTTTGAGTTAGCTTTGGAATGTGGGTTAAGGTTAGGTTTAGGTTTAGTGATAGGGTTAGGTCTAGGATTTGGTTTAGGGTTAGGGTTAAGGTTACAATTAGGTTTAGGGTTAGATTTAGTGTTATGGTTATGGTTAGAGTTAGCTTTAGAATGAGGGTTAGTGTTAGGGTTAGGGTTAGGATGAGGGGTAAGATTAGGGATAGTGTTAGGATTAGAGTTAGGGTTAGAATTAGGGTTAGTGTTAGGTTAGGCTTAGGGTGAGGATGAGGGTTAGGGTTTGGGTTAGGGTTAGGGTTAGAGTTAAGTTTAAAATGAGTGCTACGCCTAGGGTTACAGTTAGGTTTAGGATGAGGGCTAGGGTTCTATTTAGGGTTAGGGTTAGGGTTAGGGTCCAAGTTAGGGTTAGAATGAGGGTCAGGTTTAGGGTTAGGGTTAGGGTTAACGTTACATTTAGTGTTAGGTTTAGGATTAGGGTCAGGGTTAGGGATAGGGCTAAGGTTAGGTTTGTGTTAGAGTTAGGGTTAGCTTTAGGTTCAGTGTTAGATTTAGGGTTAGGGTTAGGGTTAGAGTTAGAATTATCGTTAGAGTTAGCTTTAGAATGAGGGTTAGGGTTAGGGTTAGGATGAGTGTTAGGGTTAGGGTTCGGATTAGGGTTAGGTTTAGGGTTACAGTTAGGGTTAGCGTTAGAGTTAGTGTTACGTTTAGTGTTAGGTTTAGGTTTAGGTTTAGGGTTAGAGTTAGGTTTAGGGTTAGAGTTATTGTTAAAATGAGGGCTATGGCTAGGGTTTGGGGTAGGGTTAGGATGAGGGTTAGGGTTAGATTTAGGGATAGGTTTAGAGTTGGTGTTAGAATGAGGGTTAGGTTTAGGGTTAGGGTTAGGGTTAGCATTAGGTTTAGGGTTAGATTTAGGGTTAGGGTTAGCATTAGAGTTAGGGTTACGCTTACAATTAGGGTTAGGGTTAGGGTTAGGGATAGAATAAGAATTAGAGTTACAGTTAGTGTTAGGGTTAGTGTTCGTGTTATGGTTAGAGTTAGCTTTAGAATGAGGGTTAGGATTAGGGTTCGAGTTAGGGTTAGGTTTAGGGTTAGGTTTAGGTTTAGCGTTAGGGTTAGGTTTAGGTTAGGTTTAGGGTTAGCGTTAGGGTTAGGATTAGGGTTAGTGTTAGGATGAGGGTTAGGGTTTAATTTAGGGTTAGATTTAGGGTTAGGATTAGGGTTTGGGTTAGGAGGAAGGTTAGGGTTAGGCTTAGGGTTAGGTTTAGAATGACGGTTAGGGTTAAAGTTAGGGTTAGGATGATTGTTAGGATGAGGATTAGGGTTAGGGTTTGTGTTAATGTTAGAATGAGGGTTAGGGTTAGGTTTAGGGTTAGGGTTATATTAGGGTTGGGGTTAGGTTTGATATAGGGTTATGGTTAAAATTAACTTTAGAATGAAGGTTAGGGTTAGGTTTAGAGTTAGGGTTAGGATGAGGGTTAGGGTTAGAGTTAGGGTTGGTGTTAGTTTTAGGGATAGGATGAGGGTTAGGGTTAGGATTAGGGTTAGGGTTAGAGTTAGGGTTAGAATGAGGATTAGTTTTAGGGTTAGGGTTATGGTTAGCATTACGTTTAGGGTTAGAGTTTGGGTTAGGTTAGATTTAGCTTTAGAATGAGGGTTACTATTAGGGTTTGAGTTAGAGTTAGGGTAAGAATGAGGGTTAGGGTTAGGGTTAGGGTTAGAATGAGGGCTAGGGCTAGGATTAGGTTTAGGATTAGAATGAGGTTTAGGTTTAGGCTTAGAGTTAGGGTTAGTGCTAGGTTTGGGGTTAGGCTGAGGGTTAGGGTTAGGGTTATGGATAGGATGAGGGTTAGGGTTATAGTTAGGGGTAGGGTTACGGTTCCAGTTATGATTAGAGATAGCTTTAGAATGAGGATTAGAGGTAGGGTTAGTTTTAGGGTTAGAATGAGGGTTAGGGTTAGGTTTAGGTTAGGGTTAGGGTTAGCATTAGCATTAGGGTTAGGTTTAGGGTTAGGGTTAGGGTTAGGGATAGGGTTATATTTAGGGTTAGGGTTAGGGTTAGTGTTAGGGTTACAATTAGGGTTAGGGTTAGGGTGAGGGTTATTGTTAGATTTAGCTTTAGAATGAGTTTTAGGGTGTTGTTTAGGGTTAGGGTTATTGTTAGTTTTAAAATGAGGGCTACGGCTACGGTTAGGGTTAGTGTTAGGATTAGGGTTAGAGTTAGAGTTAGGGTTAGAATGAGAGTTAGGTTTAGGGTTAGGGTTAGGGTTAATGTTACTTTTAGTCACAGTTAGGGTTAGGGATAGAGTTAGGTTTAGGGATAGGTTTAGGGTTAGCATTACGTTTAGGGTTAGGGTTAGGGTTAGGGTTAGAGTTTGGGTTGTGGTTAGGGTTAGAGTTAGGTTTAGGGTTAGAGTTAGGGTTAGGGTTTTGGTAAGGGTTAGGGTTAGTGTAGAGTTAGGTTTAGGGTTAGGTTTAGTGGTGGGGTTTGGTTTAGGGTTAGCATTTTGATGAAGGTTAGGATTAGAGTTAGAATGAGGGTTAGGGTTAGGGTTAGGCTTAGGGTTAGGATGAGGGTTAGGGTTTGGGTTAGGGTTAGGGTTAGAGTTAGCTTTAGAATGAGGGTTTCCTTTAGGGTTAGGTTTCAGGTTAGGGTTATGGTTAGGGTTAGGGTTAGCATTAGGGTTAGGGTTAAGTTTAGTGCTAGGGTTAGGGTTAGAGTTAGGGTTAGAATGAGGGTTAGGTTTAGTGGCAGGGTTAGGTTTAGCATTAGGTTTAAGGTTAGAGTTAATTTTAGGGTTAGCGTTAGGGTTATGATTAGGGTTAGGGTTAATGTTAGAGTTAGGGTTTTGTTAGAGTTAGCTTTAGAATGAGGGTTAGGGTTAGGTTTAGGGTTTGAATTAGGGTTAGAATGAGGGTTAGGGTTAGGGTTAGAGTTAGTGTTAGAATGAGGCTTATTTTTAGGGTTAGGGTTAGTGTTAGGGTTAGGGTTAGGATGAGGTTTAGGGTTAGGTTTAGGGTTTGGGTTAGGATGAGGGTTAGGGTTAAGGTTTGGCTTAGGATGAGGTTTAGGATGAGGGTTTGGTTTAGGTTTAGGGTTAGGGTGAGGATGAGGGTTAGTGTTAGTATTAGAGTTAGGGTTAGGCTTAGAGTTATGGTTATGGTTAGAGTTAACTTTAGAATGAGGGTTAGCGTTTGGTTAAGGTTACAGTTAGAGTTAGAATTAGGGTTAGGTATAGGGTTAGGGTTAGGTTTACGGTTAGCGTTAGGGTTAGGGTTAGGGCTTGAGTTAGGGTTAGAATGAGGGCTAGGTCTAGGGATAGGTTTAGGGTTAGGATGAGGGTTAGGCCTAGAGTTATTGTTAGTGTTAGGGTTGGGGTGTTAGGATGAGGGCTAGTGTTAGGTTTAGTGATAGGATGAGGGTTAGGGTTATAGTTAGGTTTAGGGTTAGGGTTCTGGTTATGGTTAGAGTTAGCTTTAGAATGAGGGTTACGGTTAGAGTTAGGGTTAGAGGTAGCGTTAGGGTTAGGTTTAGGGTTAGGGTTAGGTTTAAGCTTAGGGTTAGGTTTAGGAATGGGTTTAGGTCTAGGGTTATGGTTATGGTTAGGGTTAGGGTTAGGATGAGGGTTAGGGTTAGGTTTAACGTTACAATGAGGGTTAGGGTTAGGGTTAGAGTTAGGGTTCGGGTTAGGGTTAGGATGAGGGTTAGGCTTAGAGTTAGGGTTAGTGTTAGGTTTTGGGTTATGGTTAGAGTTATCTTTAGAATGAGGGTTAGGGGTATGGTAAGATTTAGGGTTAAAATGAGGGTTAGGTTTGTTTTAGTGTTAGGATTAGCGTTAGCATTAGGGTTAGGTTTAGCTTTAGGATTAAGTTTAGGGTTAGGGTTACAATTAGGGTTAGGGTTAGGATTAGGGATAGGGATAGGATGAGGATTAGGGTTACAGTTAGGGTTAGGGTTAGGTTTAGGGTCAGGGTTACTGTTAGCGTTATGGTTATAGTTAACTTTAGGGTGAGGGTTTGGGTTAGGTTTAGGGTTAGGGTTTGGATGAGGGTTAGGGTTAGGGTTAAGGTTAGGTTTAGGGTTAGGTATAGGATGAGGGTTAGGGTTAGGATTAGTGTTAGGGTTAGAATGAGGGTTAGTGTTAAGGTTAGGTTTAGGATGATGTATATGGTTATTGTTAGGGTTAGGGTTAGGATGAGTTTTAGGGTTGTGGTTAAAGTTAGCTTTAGAATGAGGGTTAGGGTTAAGGTTAGGATGAGTTTTAGGGTTATGGTTAGCTTTAGCGTTATGATCAGTGTTAAGGTTAGGGTTAGGGTTAGGGTTAGAGTTAGGGTTATTGTTAGGTTGAGGGTTAGGGTTAGGGTTAGAGTTAGGGTTAGGGTTAGGGTTAGAGTTAGGGTTAGGTTTAGGGTTAGATTTTGGGTTAAAATGAGGGCTAGGGCTAGGGTTAGGGTTAGGATGAGGGTTAGGGTTAGGGTTATGTTTAGCATTATGATGAAATTTAGGGTTAGCGTTAGGGTTAGGGATAGGTTGAGGGTCAGGGTTAGGGTTAGATTTTGGGTTAGAATGATGGCTAGGGTTAGGGTTAAAGATAGGGATAGGATGAGGGTTAGGTTTATGGTTAGCTTTAGCGTTATGATGAGGATTAGGGTTAGGGTTAGGGTTTGAGATAGGGTTAGGGTTAGGATGAGGGTTAGGGTTAGGTTTAGGGTTAGAGTTAGGGTTAGGGTTAGATTTCGGGTTAGAATGAACGCTAGGATGTGGGTTAGGGTTAGGATGAGGGTTAGAGTTACAGTTAGTGTTTGGGTTAGCATTAGGATGAGGGTTAGGGTTAGGGTTAGTTTTAGAGTTAGGGTTAGGGTTAGGGTTAGAGTTAGGGTTACGGTTACATTTCGGGTTAGAATGAGGGCTAGGGTTAGGGTTAGGGATAGGATGAGGGTTAACGTTACAGTTAGGGTTTGCTTGAGAGTTCAGGTTATAGTTAGAGTTAGCTTTAGAATGAGGGTTAGGGTTAGGTTTATGGACAGGGTTAGGTCTTGGGTTAGGGTTAGGGTTAGGATGAGGGTTAGGGGTTTACGGTTAGGGTTTGGGTTAAGGTTAGGTTTAGGATAGGATGAGGGTTAGGGTTAGGATTAGGATTAGGGTTAGGTTTAGAATGAGGATTAGGGTTAAGGTTATGGTTAGGATGAGGTTTAGGATGAGGGTTACGTTTAGGTTTAGGGTTAGGATGAGGTCTAGTGTTAGGTTTAGAGTTAGGTTTAGGGTTAGCGTTAGGTTTAGGGTTAGGGTTAGGGTTAGGATTAGGGTTAGGGTTAGAATGAGGGTTAGAGTTAAGATTAGGTTTAGGATGAGGTTTGGGATGAGGGTTAGGGTTAGGGTTAGGGTTAGAATTAGGATGATGGTTAGGGTTAGGATTAGTGTTATGTTTAGAGTCAGGGTTAGAATGAGGGTTAGGTTTAAGGTTAGGTTTACGGTTAGCATTAGGTTTAGGTTTAGAGTTAGTGTTAGGGTTAGTGTAAGGGTTAAGGTTAGGATTAAGATTAGGGTTAGGATTAGATTTAGGGTTAGAATGAGGGTTAGGTTTAGGGTTAGGTTTAGGGATAGGATGAGGGTTAGGTTTACACTTAGTGTTAGGGTTAGGGTTCGGGTAATAGTTAGAGTTTAGGGTTAGGGTTAGTGTTAGGGTTAGTTTTAGGGTTAGGGTTAGTGTTAGGTTAGGGTTAGGGTTAGGTTTTGGATGTGGGTTAGTATTAGGGTTCGGGTTAGGTATAGGGTTAGATTTAGGGTTAGGGTTAGGGATAGCTTTAGGTTTAGGGTTAGAGATGAGGGTTAGGGTTAGAGTTAGGGTTAGGGTTACAGTTAGAGTTAGGGTTGGGTTAGGGTTAGGGTTAGGGTTAAAGTTAGAATGAGGGTTAGGGTTAGGATTAGAGTTAGGGTTAGAATGAGGGTTAGGTTTAGGTTTAGGGTTAGGGTTAGGATAGGGTTAGGTTTAGGGTTAGAGTTAGGGTTAGGGTTCCAATTAGGGTTAGGGTTAGGGTTAGATTTAGGGATGGGATGAGGGTTAGGGTTAAAGTTAGGGTTAGGGTTAGTTTTTGGGTTATGTTTAGAGTTAGCTTTAGAATGAGGTTAGGGTTAGGGTTAGGTTTAGGTTTAGGTTTAGGGGTAGGGTTATGATTAGTGTTAGGGTTGGGGTTAGAGTTAGGGTTAGCTTTAGGTTTAGGGTTAGAGTTAGGCTTAGGGTTATCGTTAAGGTTAGGGTTAGGGTAATTATTAGGGTTAGGATTAGCGTTAGGTTTAGGGTTACAGTTAGGTTTAGGGTTAGGGTTCTTTTAAGGGTTAGTGTTAGAGTTAGCATTATGGTTAGAGTTAGCTTTAGGATGAGGGTTAGGTCTAGGGTTAGGGTTAGGGTTAGAATGAGTTTTAGGGTTAAGATTAGGGTTATGATGAGGTTTAGGATGAGGGTTAAGGTTAGGTTTAGGGTTAGGGTTAGAATGAGTGTTGGGGTTAGGATTAGTGTTAGGGTTAGAGTTAGGGTTAGAATGAGGGTTAGGTTTTGGATTAAGTTTAGGGTTAGCATTAGGTTTAGGTCTAGAGTTAGTTTTAGGGTTAGCGTCAGGGTTAAGGTTAGGATTAAGATTAGGGTTAGGGTTAGTGTTAGATTTAGGGTTAGGATTAGAATGAGGGCTAGGGCTAGGATTAGGGTTAGGGTTAGGGTTAGCGTTAGGGTTAGGTTTAGTGTTAAGGTTACGGTTAGGTTTAGGATGAGGCTTAGTGTTAGGGTTAGGTTGAGGTTTAGAGTTAGGTTTTTGGTCAGAGTTATGGTTAGAATGAGGGCTAGGGCTAGGGTTAGGTTTAAGGTTAGGATGAGGGATAGGTTTAGGGTTAGTGTTAGGGTTGTGTTTAGGATGAGTGTTAGTGGTTTGGGTTAGGGATAGGATGAGGGTTAGGGTTATAGTTAGGGTTAGGTTTAGGGGTTGGGTTAAGGTTAGAATTAGCTTTAGAATGAGGGTTAGGGTTAGAGTTAGGGTTAGATTTATGGTTAGAATGAGGGTTAGGTTTAGCGTTAGGGTTAGGGTTAGGGTTAGCGTTAGGGTTAGGTTTAGGTTAGGGGTAGGGTTAGGGATAGGATTAGGTTTAGGGTTAGGCTTAGGATTAGCTTTAGGTTTAGGGTTAGAGTTGGGGTTAGGGTTGGGTTAGGGTTAGAGTTAGGGTTAGAAAGAGGGTTAGGTTTAGGGTTAGGATTAGGTTAGGCTTTAGGTTTAGCTTTAGGGTTAGGGTTAGGGTTATGGATAGGTTTAGGTTTAGGGTTAGTGTTAGGGTTAGGGTTAGTTTTAGGCTTAGGGTTAGAGTTAGGGTTAGGTTTGGGTTAGGGTTAGGGTTAGGGTTTTGATTAGGGTTAGGGCTAGGGTTATGTTTACGGTTAGGGTTAGGTATAGGATGAGGGTTAGGGTTAGAGTTAGGGTTAGCGTTAGAGTCGGGTTATGGTTAGAATTAGCTTTAAAATGAGGGTTAAGGTTAGGGTTATCATTAGGGTTAGGGTTAGGGTTAGAGTTAGGGTTAGCTTTAGGTTTAGTGTTAGAATTTGGGTTAGGTTTAGGGTTAGGGTTAGGTTAGGGTTAGCATTAGGTTTAGTGTTAGTGGTAGATTTGGGTTAAGGTTAGGGTTAGGGTTAGGGTTAGGGTTGGGGATAGGATGAGGGTTAGGGTTACAGTTAGGGTTAGGGTTAGAGTTCGGGGTATGTTTAGAGTTAGCTTTTAAATGAGGATTATGGTTAGGTTTACAATTAGGGTTAGGTTTAGAGTTAGAGTTAGGGTTAGCTTTAGGTTTAGGCTTAGAGTTAGGGTTAGTGTTAGGTTTGGGGTTAGGCTGAGGGTTAGGGTTAGGGTTATGGATAAGATGAGGGTTAGGGTTATAGTTAGGGTTAGGGTTACGGTTCCAGTTATGATTAGAGATAGCTTTAGAATGAGGATTAGAGGTAGGGTTAGTTTTAGGGTTAGAATGAGGGTTAGGTTTAGGGTTAGGTTTAGAGTTAGCGTTATAGTTAGAGTTAGCTTTAGGATGAGGGTTAGGGTTAGGTTAGGGTTAGGATTAAGGTTAGGATTATTGTTATTGTTAGGATGAGGGTGAGGTTAGGTTAAGGTTAGGGTTAAGATTAGAGTTAGGGTTAGTGGTAGAGGTAGGGTTAGAATGAGGGTTAGGTTTAGGTTTAGGTTTAGATTTAGGGTTAGGGTTAGAATGAGGGCTAGGGCTAGGCTTAGGGTTACGTTTAGGGTTAGTGTTAGGGTTAGGGTTACATTTAGAGTTAAGGTTAGGGTTAGGCTTAGGTTTAGGATGAGGGTTAGGGTTAGCGTTAGGGTTATGTTTAAAGTTAGGGTTAACATCAGTGTTAGGGTTAGAAGGAGGGCTAGGGCTATGGTTAGGGTTAGTGTTAGGGTTGGGGTTAGGATGAGGGTTAGAGTTTCAGTTAGGTAAGGGAGGGTTATGGTTATAGTTATGGTTAGCATTAGAATGAGGGTTAGGTTTAGGGTTAGTGTTAGGGAAAGCTTTAGGCTTGGGGTTAAAGTTAGGGTTAGTGTTGGTTTAAGGTTAGGGTTACAATTATTGTTAGGGTTAGGGTTAGGTTACGGATAGGATGAGGGTTAGGGTTACAGTTAGGTTAAGGGTTAGGGTTCGCGTTATGGTTAGAGTTAGCTTTAGAATGAGGGTTAGGGTTAGGGACAGGGTTAGAGTTAGGGTTAGAATGAGGGTTAGGGTTAGGGTTAGGTTAGGGTTAGTGTTAGGGATAGGGATTGGTTTAGGTTTAAGGTTAGGGTTAGGGTTAGCTTTAGGTTTATGGTTAGAGTTAGGGTTAGGATTATGGTTAGGGTTAGGTTTAGGGTTAGGGTTAGAGTTAGCGTTATGGTTAGAGTTAGCTTTTGGGTGAGGGTTAGGGTTAGGATGAGGTTTAGGGTTAGGGTCAATGTTAGGATTAGGGTTAGGATGAGGGAAAGGGTTAGGTTTAGTGTTAGGGTTAGAAAGAGGGTTAGGGTTAGGATGAGGTTTAGTATGAGTGTTAGGGTTAGGGTTAGGTTTAGGGTTAGACTTGAGGTCAGAATGAGGGTTAGGTTTAGGGTTAGGGTTTGGGTTAGCATTAGTTTTAGTTTTAGAGTTAGGGTTGGGGTTAGTTTTAGGGATAAATTTAGGTTTAAGATTAAGGTTAGGGTTAGGGTTAGAGTTAGGGCTATTGTTAGAGTTAGCTTTAGAATGAGGGTTAGGTTCAGGGTTAGGATTAGAGTTAGGGTTAGAATGAGCGTTAGGGTTAGGGTTAGTGTTAGGGTTAGTGTTAGGGTTAGGGTTACATTTAGTGTTAAGGTTAGGGTTAGGTTTAGATTGAGGATGAGGGTTAGGGTTAGGGTTAGGTTTAGAGTTATGGTTAGGGTTAGAGTTAGGGTTAGAATGAGGGCTAGGGTTAGGGTCAGGGTTCAATGAATGTTAGGGTTAGTATTAGGGTTAGGGTTGGGGTTAGGATGAGGGTTAGGGGTTGGGTTAGGGTTATAATGAGGGTTAGGGTTATAGTTAGTGTTAGTGTTAGGGTTCGGGTTATGCTTAGAGTTAGATTTAGAATGAGGGTTATTGTTATGGTCAGGGTTAGATATAGAGTTAGAATGAGGGCTAGGGCTAGGGTTAGGTTTAGGGTTAGGATGAGGTTTGGGGTTAGTGTTAGGGGTAGTGTTAGAGTTCGGGTTATGGTTAGAGTTAGATTTAGATGAGGGTTATTGTTATGGTCAGGGTTAGATATAGAGTTAGAATGAGGGCTTGGGTTAGGTTTAGGGTTAGGATGAGGTTTGGGGTTAGTGTTAGAGGTAGTGTTAGAGTTCGGGTTATGATTAGAGTTAGATTTAGAATGAGGGTTAGGGTAATGGTTAGGATTAATGTTATG
>REGO01001291.1:10277-21526 GCA_010120015.1 Rhombomys opimus
TCTTTCTTTCTTTCTTTCTTTCTTTCTTTCTTTCTTTCTTTCTTTCCTTTTTTATTTCAAGACATGTTTTCTCCGTGTAAGCCTAGCTGTCCTAGACTCACTCTGTAGACTAGGCTGGCCTCGAACTCACAGAGATCTGCCTACCTTGTGACTATAGGCATGCGCCACTGCACCTGACTCTAACTTAATTATCAATTCAAAAATTATTTCTACAAATGGAACACTGAATCAAAATTGATAAAACCTACTAATATATTAAAGAAAAACTTAAACAGTTTAGAGAGCCCAAAGATGATAAAATGTGATTAATGAGAAAATAAAAATGAAAATTTCATTTCTAATTCTCAAGTTCTATTATCTAATTTATGAATTTTTCCATTTTGGATTCATGGTTTTGTCCTATGTTGCTTCCTAGTGCTGTAATAAGCACCATGACCAAAAGCAATCTGAGAGAGGAAGGTGTTTATTTAGCTTACATTTCCATGTCATAGTTGACCATTAAGGAAGTCAGGGCAGGAGCTCAAGCAGGAGCAGAGGCAGGAACTATGGAGGAACATTGCTTACTGGCTTACTCACTATGGCTTGCTCAGCCTGCTTTCTTATCCACAGCAGGGCTACCTGCCCAGGGATTGACACCAGTCACAGTGGGCACAGCAATCACCAATCAAGAAAATGCCTCACAAGCTTGACTACAGGTCAGTCTGATGGAGGCATTTTCTCAGTTGACTCTTGTCAAGAGTCTTGTGCCAAGTTGATAGAAAAGGTAAGTAACCAGCACAGTTTTTTTTTTCTTAATATGTTATTAGCTTTTAATTTCCTTATGATTTTTATTTTAAATTCATTATTATTGTGGTGTGTGTGTGTATGGGTACGTGTGTGTATACACACCTATGTGCCAAAGTATGTGTATAGAGGTCAGAGGTCAACTTTCAGTAGTTGATATTTCACTGCTAGGGATTAATCTCAAGTCCTCCAGGTTCCCTGTCAGCACTTTAATCTGCTGAACCACCTCCCTGGACCCTTTAACCTCATTTTCCCATACTGATTGCTGTTTTGCTCAGTTTCAAAGACTTGTCTCTTTGCTTTCCTTTTACTATTCTAACAGATGTTATTTATCCTCTATTTACTTTTTTTGTACAGTAGTTTCTGCTCTAAGAAAAGTCATGGATTTTACCTTAGCATTTTTTTTCATGTGAAAAATGTGTACAAGGCACAGTTCCAAAAAAATTCTCTAACTGTAGCCCTTTCCCTCTTCCATTGTGTACTTGAAGTCATTAAAAAGTGATGGATGAATTTTTGATGGCCTTTCTCTTTTTCTGTGTCCTCTTTATTTGAGCTCTTTATTCCTTTGGTTCTCTTGTTTTATTTTATCCAATTTAGTTTTCCTCCAAAAGTTACTCTTATCCTAGCAAGAAACCCCATGCTTTGAAGTTTGAATTCTCACAGAGGTTAGATTGATATTTTTTGTGTGTGTTTTTGTGTTTTATCTGTATATATGATTACATAGGAAAGAATGTATGTGCATACAGACCTGAGGTTACTTTTGCATGTCTCCCTCAATCTTTCTCCACCTTATTTTAGCAGTTTTATTTATTTATTCATTTACATGTACATGTGTGGTGTGCAGGCATATGCCTGTGTATATGCAGGCATATGCCTGTATGTGTGCCACTCTGTGTTCCCCTACTGCTGATGCTGGGTGCTGCACTGGAAGTGCCTGTTTCTCCAGCAGGACAGTGGAGGTGCTGTGGGGGAATATGGAACCCCAGTAATTCAGGGTCTGCTTCTCTAAGGAGCCAAAAGAGAACACTCAGAGCGAGGTCTGTGTCCAAGGCCCCCAGATCTCACCAGGGTGTGGAAAAGAATTTTCCACAAGGTGTTACAGTTCTCTCTTTTTAATAAGATTACCAGTAGCAGACAGTCAGTGATTATAATGCAGTGTTACAGCCCTTCTGTGCAGCTGCCATGCTCTATGGCAGAGGATGCAGGTGGAAGCTCTTGCCTTATACGTTCATGGCTTGAATGTACTGCTGCTGCTTCATCGTCAAACCGTGAATTCTTCAGGGAAAGAGGGGAACCCTTCCTTCCCCAGAATATATGATGAGTCTCAGACAGTCGTGGTGAAAAGATAATGGCAGGCCCCTTTAATCCTTGTGAAAAAGGGACTTATAAATCCTGAGCAGTGGGAGAGGTTTTAAGGGCGAACTGTTTGATTCACTGGGGTCAGGAGTGTCTCCCCCCCATATGTGTATTCATAATCATGTGTGTGTGCTATGTGTGTACATGACCATGTGCTTGTCAAAGCATATGCAGAAGTCAGAGGGCAATTTTCGTGAGTTGATTTTCTTCTTTCACCATATGTATCCTGGGGATTTTTCTTAGGCAACGAGGCTTGGTAGCAAGCGCTTTTACCTACTGAGCTATTTTGCTGGATTAGCAATAATTATTAAACATTGTCAAATAGCCACTCAGTGTTTAAATTATCTGTTGTTACATTTTTAAAAACAACTTCCTCAGTCATCAGAAAAAGAGTTGGCAGAATTAATAAACAAAATGTCAGTAAGGATATCGACCTGAATCAAAATTGGTATCCTCTGCAAACAGACATTTCCAAATCACACTGAATTGCACAATTGCACTGTCTGATGGCACACATGAAACATAAAACAAAACAAACAAACAAACAAAACAACTATGCACTGCAACCTAAAGCAGTCCTTAGCTAAAGTCATTCAGAGCGTTGTCTGTGAGCACAGGGTAAATAGACTTGGACCCCATGAGAAAGGAAAAATAAACAGAAGAGGCTCTAATATTTGGAATCTGGCCAGGCACTCAGAGCAAGGCCATGCTGGTTTTCTATTTTCATTGGTCTCACAGAAGCCAACCTCTAAGTCAGCATGGGAAATTAAGATATTTTTGTAATTTTACCTAAGCGCAGACAATGGTCAGTGGGTGATCATCCTCCTGCCTGCCTGACATGGGGTCCTGCTGAGACTTTACTAACTATAACTGTAGCAGCTATGGCCTGTCTGCTAGAGAGAGAAGATGCGGAATTGTCTTCATTTCGGACAGCCTCTGGATCAGGCCCTCCTTTCCATGAACTTTACCCCAAATCACCCACTACAAAGTTCAAATCTTCTAAGCTCTTAAAACATCCTTTCCTAGCTGCTCCATTAATTGCATGGGATGTGTACTTCATCACTACAAAGAGGAACAAGGCAGACATGGCCCTGTGAGGTTTTGGCAAAAGAATATTGACATCCATGGCAAAAAGATAACTAGAAAGTCTCCATGCAGTGGTTTGAATGACAATATTCATAGGCTGTGGCATTAGAACATGTAGTTTCTGGTTGGTAGTGTTGTTTGGGGAGGCCTAGAGGGTGTGGCCTTGCATAAAAAGTCTCCAGTGAGTAGAAAGGTTAAATATATTTTCAGTCAGGAAAATTTAAGTTCATAAAGATGTAGTATTTTTTGGTACAATTGGTAAGTTACATATGTAATTTTTTCTATCACACTATGTAGTTAGTTCTAATATACATATTTTCTCCCCCTCCTCTCTTTTTGTCTAACAAGTCCTATTTGTGTCATCCATATACTCTTGGATATATACACTTTATTCACTTTGTATCCCCCTGCGGTGGTTCCCTCCCTCCTCCCATCCCAATCTCTCCCTTCCTCCACCCTCTGCATGCATGCCCCTCCCCACGTCCACTGATAGGGGAGGTCTTCTTTTCCTTCCTTCTGATCCTAGTCAATTAGGTCTCATCAGGAGTGGCTGCATTGTCTTCTTCTGTGGCCTGGTAAGGCTGCTTCCCCCTCAGGGGGAGGTAATTAAAGATCAGGCCAATCAGTTCATGTCAGAGACAGTCCCTGTTCCTATTACCATGGAACCCACTTTGATACTGAACTGCCATGGGCTACATCTGTGCAGGGGTCTTAGGTTATCTCCATGCATAGTCCTTGGTTGGAGTATCAGTCTCAGGAAAGACCCCTGTGCTCAGATTTTTTGGTTCTGTTGCTCTCCTTGTGGAGTTCCTGTCCTCTCCAGATCTGACTGTTTTCCACTTCTTTCATAAGATTCCCTGCACTCTGCCCAAAGGTTGCCTATAAGTCTCAGCATCTGCACTGATAGTCTGCAGGGCAGAGCCTTTCAGAGGTCCTCTGTGTCAGGCTCCTGACTTGTTCACTCTTTTCTCCTTCTGATGTCCATCCTCTTTGCCTTTCTGGATAGGAGTTGAGCATTTTAGCAAGAGTCCTCCCTCTTGATTAGTTTCTTTAGGTGTACAGATTTTAGTAGGTTTATCCTAATTATATGTCTATATGAGTGAGTACATACCGTGTGCATCCCTCTGCTTCTGGGATAGCTCACTCAGGATGATCTTTTCCAGATCCCACCATTTACCTGCAAATTTCATGATTTCCTTGTTTTTTATTGCTGAGTAATATTCCTTTGTGTAGATATACCACAATTTGTGCATCTATTCCTCCACTGAGGGGCATCTGGGCTGTTTCCAGGTTCTGGCTATTACAAATAAGTTTGCTACAAACATGGTTGAGCAAATATCCTGATTGTGTACTTGAGACTCTTTTAGGTATATGTGTAGGAGTGGTATAGCTGGATCTTGAGGAAGCGCTATTCCTAGTTGTCTGAGAAAGCGCCAGATTGATTTCCAGAGTGGTTGTACAATTTTACATTCCCACCAGCAATGGAGGAGGGTTCCCCTTTCTCCACAACCTCTCCAGCATGTGTTGTCTCTTGAATTTTTGATCTTAGCAATTCTGATGGGTGTAAGGTGAAATCTTAGTGTCGTTTTGATTTACATTGCCCTGATGGCTAATGAGGTTGAGCATTTCTTTAAGTGTTTCTCTGCCATTCGATATTCCTCTATTGAGAATTCTCTATTTAGCTCTGTATTCCATTTTTTAATTTGATTACTTGATATTTTGCTGTTTAACTTCTTTAGTTCTTTATATATACTGGGTATTAGTCCTCTGTCAGATATAGGGTTGGTGAAGATCCTTTCCCAATCTGTAGCTTGTCATTAGGGGACACACTCTTAAAGAAAATTGACTCTCCATCTCCCTGCAGGTATTAATTGCCCATAGCTAGAGGTGGGACTTCATGCCCAACTTCCCCACTCTTTGCTGGGACTCACCAGGTTTTAAAACGAAATAAATGTACCTTCATAAAAACATTTTTATAGCAGTATATGAATACAATGACTGAATAATAAGAAAAACTAGAAAATCTGAAAATTATCAAACTGTAGTGTATATATTATATTATACTATATTATAAAATGTTGCTTCAGCTTCATGAAGGAAAATAGATTATTCAAAAAGTGGTAGCCTTAACATAGTGGAAAAAGACTGTCCTTAAATTATTAAACATTACCAAGTGAAATAAAGATGTGTAATGGATATCTGTGAAAAAAAAAAAAAAAAGACAAATTTACAACTCTTCTCATGACTCACAACCCCACTAGACCCTGGATACATAAAATTTAAAGATAGAAAAGAAGTCATAAAAATACTACAAGAAACTATGGGGAATTTAAAACATTATGTTGAGGACTAAGAACCTTTTGGAACATAACATAGACCTTAGAAACCAAAACAACAGCAAGTTCCGTCAATTCAGTGCAAACAAAGACAAGTTTCATCAATCAAAACTTGCCATTTCCAAAGTTTAGGGTAGCAGAGCGGTTTGGTCGTTAGTTAGCGGGGTATCTTCCCATTCTGTTCAGTGATTCCGGCTGTTGTATGAATGCTAAAAGTGGCAGCATGATGGTCCCAGCAAGGGCCTCAGACTTGGGCTTTGGGTGAGAGAAAAGGGCTGGAACTAAGCAGACAGCTAGGAAGCTCTCAGATGGGAAAGTGGGACCCCCCCACACACACAAATAGGAGGCCACCAAGGTAGCCAGGAAAAGCGCGCCCTCTATTGGAGGAGTGAATAAACTTCATCTCTACAGGCCTGGACCGTGGCTCTGAGAGAGATTCGTCATTACCAGAAATCCACCTAGCTACTCATCCATAAGCTGCCTTTCCAGAGGTTGGTGTGGGAGATTGCCCAGGATTTCAAAACCGACTTGGGGTTTCAAAGTTCAGCCATTGGTGCACTTCAGGAGGCCAGTGAAGTACACCTGGTGGGGTTGTGCGAAGATACCAACCTGTGTGCCATCCAGGACAGGAGATACCATCATGCCCAGTTGGATACCGGGCCGGAGGGTGGGGGGGGAGGGAGAGCTTAAATCAAGGCAGTTTTTGTGGCATTTTGTAGTAAATTCTATAAAAACTTTGGTTTAATTTGTGACTTTTTGGGTAAGAAATTGTTTATGATATGTTGCATTTGTACTTAAGTCATTCCATTTTTCACTCAGGATGAATGCTCAGAGTGTCTGTTTATGTAACTCAGTGATGTGAGCACTGTGGCTCAGAAGTGACAAGCTGCTAATGTGCAAAAGGGATGGGTGATATTTCTTGCTTCTCACACATGTTTTTTTTATGTTGATGACTTGCTGGGTAGCTATTCAGGTACTAGAATTGATAAATGTGTACAGGGTCCTTTTGCAATATAACTGGTTATGACTGAAAAAAAAAACAAAGTTCAGGGTAAAATATTCAACTAGAAAAATTACTTGTAGCTGATATTAAAGATAAGGGTGCTAGTAAGCCTACCACATGGTAAGAAAAAGGCAATAGTGTTATGGGAAAATTAGCAAAGGCTAAAACATAGCACAGAAGAAAGAAAACTGTGACTTCTAAGTAAATAAAAAAATAATCAAAGTTCAGGGTGAAGTGAGACACTCATTTTATCAGTTTGGTTAAAGCAGCAGTGCTTGACATAGTAACAGACCAGCAGGCATGTATACCCAACAGATTCTACCTTGCATTCTTATAGAAGTTGTAACTGGCACAAACTTCTCTAGAGATGATTTGAGGACATAAAAGAAAATTACAAATGTCTAAACCTTTTGATTCTTCATATCAAGGGATCTATTCTACATTTACATGTGTGACAAGATAAAATAACACTAGATACACATTTATCAGAATGAGAAATTAATGTTGATATAGAACCAAGTCCAACAAATATTATTGGTTTAAAAAGGAAAGTATTTATTTATTTTTATCATGCCTTTGATTGTCTGGAAGTAGGCAGTTGATGGATTTGTTTAGCCATGCAAGGATTTTAGCAGAATATTCCTGATTCTTTTAGCATTTTCCTTTTGGTATCAATATAATAATGTGTGTTCCAGATTAGGAGAAAGTTGGAGGGTAAAGGCTAACTCAGACCATTCAAAAGAACTTTCCAGATTCCTGATCAATGAATATAACAGGGGAGGCTGGAAAATGTACATTTGAATCTTCCAACAAACTTACGAATAAATAATGAGAAGGGTCAAAATAAATGAACAAAAGCACCAGCAAAATACTAACAGAAAGAGGGCAGGCAGAACTTCACTATTATGGAAAATAGAACCCAAAGCAAACAAGTTCTTCACAGACAAATATGAATGCCCCAATATTTAAAAGACACATGGCAAAAAAACAGGCATAAACCTTTGTGTCCAACATAGGTGAAAACAAAATTGACAGTTATTAAAAAATAAACAGACATGTCTATAATCAGAGTGGGATAAAATTTTTGTCCTCTCAGGTTAATTGACAAGCCAGAGAATCCTAGTGGCACAACAATGAGATCACAAGATTTCCCCCCAAGGGCATACAGTACATGATACAGAACCAACTGCATATTTGTTCACAAAGAGACTCTCAAATATTCAAAAAGTCATTTTTACCGAATCCAGAACATTGAAATTAGAAATGACTATCTGAAGGAAACCACCCAGTACTGATTAACAAAATAAACCAACAGCAAAACCCACAAAAGAGTTGGAAAGATCAAAGTTTAACAAAAAGTACAAACTAAAGACAATTTTGGTAAGGATCAAAGAGAGGAAGGGGGAAAATGTTACAAGAATCAAGAAGGTCTGGTTAATTTGGGTAATTGATGGTTTTTATTTATTTGCAGGTTATTTTTTATAATAAATTAAGTTTTTATATAAAAAGAGACAAAAGAGGATATAATTTCAGAGGCTGAGTCAATTTTTCTAATACATAAGAGAACATTGCATGTAGCTTTGTGTAGATAAATGTTAAAAATCTAGTTCAAGTAGATAGCTTTCTAGGAAAATACGAGTTGATCAAGAAGTAGTAAACAGAATAAATCAATATCCACAGAAGAAATGTAAAGGCAGTTAAATAATTATATCTTTCAATACTGCCTTAAATCTGAGTAGATTTATGGCTAAGTTTTTCTAAACATAAAAAGAAACAAGTAATTCTTATATCTCCTCTCTTTGTGTTTGTCATGTTAGTGAGTTACTACTGCATTATGGCTGCTGTGGCCCCTGAATAAAGTTTTTTTTAATTAAGCATTTTAAATTGAAATGAATAACATCCAGATATGCCATACCACAATACATTGACAATCAATAATACCCAACCATAGTTCATTTTTTCACAATCTGAGAGTTAGGGTGGAACTACAACTTACTTTAAGAAGCTATCAGCTCTTTTGGGTAGAGGCTGGGGAGTTACACCTCATTTCTGTTCACTGATGTGATGGAGAGCATAGCAACTATATAAATCATAAGTGATTCTAATCCAAAGTACCTTGTTTGGAAACAAAACATCACAATGACAGAACTATACCTGCTTCTACTAAATTCCTTATTGGAAACTTCTCAAAACCAAGTAACTTACTTCTTGCTACAGGAAATAATGGTGATGGGAAGGCATTTTTTTTAAAGATCAAAGGGGTTTACAGACAATTTTATATTTTGCTGAAATGAACAGCAATTACCTTATGAACCTAGTATCACTTCTTGACATCTGTGGGGACACTGTTAATTCCCTCCCCTGTACTACAGTGGTTTCTCTTTTGCAGACTGCTCAGGTAGCCAATTGCTTTGTTCTTCCATGAGTTAGGTAGGTGTCCTATAAATAAGAGTTCCGAGGATGGCAAGATGGCTCAGCAGGTAAATGTGCCTGCCAGCAAGGCTGGTAACTTGAGCTCAATCCCTGGGACCCATACGTTAGAAAGAAGGAACTGACTTATACAGTTTGTCCTCTGACCTCCATGCATATGCTTTGGCAATTGTACTCCCTCCCCACATGTACACAACATAAATACAAATTCAATATATTATAAAATATGTGAATAGTGTTGATGTGCTCAACTTCTGCCTGCCCTGCTTGGAGAAACTGTGCGTAACCTGGATGTGTACCCTTGGACTTGAAAAAGCCAGAACAGAGACATGTCTGTGTTAAAGTGTGTGACTCTGTGGTAAAGGCAGTGCCCTCTAGCTGAGTGGGGTTCTATGTGTTAGCACTCCATGGTCATCAGGCTATCTCAGACATCAAGAGGGACAGAGTGCTCTATAGCTTTTCTAATAGCTCATTGTCACCCTGCAGGCTCTGCAGGTTACGGAAGGCCCAGTCGGCAGTGGATTGGTGAAATAAACTGATCATCATAGACAGTTACGTAGAGAAATAGGATGTAAAGAACTAGGCTCCCCAAAAAAACTGCATTAAGTGGAGCTGCCCCCATGAACTCAAACTGCAATTTTCCCAAAGCTGTACCTCAGTGGGAGCATACTCAGAGACCACATGTAAGGCCCTGAGTTTGATCCGAGCACCACAAAAATAAAACCAAATTCCTATTTCCCCATCCACTACATAGTGCACGTCTCTGCTGAAGCTACTATGATTGGCTCTACCAAACTCAGCACCTGTCCTTTTGTTTCTGACCTGCATGCAAGAATCAATGAGAAAAAAAAAAAAAGAAAAAGAAAACCCTGCAAATGATCAGATGGTCAAGAAAAGGAAGGATCAATGAATCTCAGCATATTTATGTTGTGGAATGCCAAGCTGCACTGAAAAATTTTCTTCTAACATGCCTAGTTAGGTTAAGGAATCCATTGCAGAATGAGCAGATAGTGTGTTCAACTCTCTAGAGTGTATATCATGTCACATGTACAAAAATTTCAGGAGAAACGTTGTCAGAAGAGAATAGGGTAGGAGAAGCCAAAGAATGGCTAGGAGAAGGTTAATTTTATTCATATTTCTTTAAATCTTTAAAATAAGCATATTCTTGGTTTACTTGCAAAATTAAAGTAAATTGTAAAAGAGTATTCATGAGTTTCTCATTATGTAAGATAGAGTAAGTGTGTCACTCAATGGTTTGGCATACTGGCATTTGTGGGGTTAAATAAGTGAAATTTAGGAATTGAATTATTTAGTTGCTTGATTCCATTTAGGTCACAAGCATGTTCAGAAAAAGTACCCTGGGGAATTCTTATCTTGTAAGAAAGTAAGCACAATGCCTAAAAGGAAAAACGACTAACTTATGTACAATTATGTCTTTGACAAAACATATCTGATCCCAAAATAACTAAAGGATATGAAAATGAAGAAATCAATAAACAGAGAAAAAGGCTTTCAAGCAGATTTTTATCTCAAATTAAGGCAACTTCAAACTAGGCTTTCCAAATGCTTCAGGAAAACAATTGTTGAAGAAACTAGTACAGAGGCCATTTGTTTTCCATAGGTGAAGATAAAAATTGGACTTGTCTAAGTAAGGGTTTATACTACTGTGATAAAACACCATGACCAAAAGAACTTGGGGAAGAAAACATTTTTTTTTATTTTGCACTTCCATGTAACAGTCCATCATGTAAGGAAGTCAAGAACTCACACAGGAAGGAATCTGGAGGCAAGATCTGAAGTAGAAGCCATGAAGAATGCTGCTTACTGGGTTTGCTTCTCATGACTTGCTTAGCCAGAATAAAAAAAAAATTACCATCCAGGACCACTGTGCAAGAGTGGCACCTCCCACAATGGGCTGGGCCCTACCACATCAAACATTAAACAAGAAAATGCCTGGCAGCATTGCCCACAGGCCAATTTGGTGGGGCCATTTTCTCAGTTGAGGTTCCCTCTTCCCTTGATGACTCTATCTTGTGTCAAGATGACAAAACACTAGCCAGGGCAAGACTATGCATTGCTAATCCCAGGCACAAATTTCCTTCTGGAAAACATGATGCTGTTGTGCTTGTTTTTAAACTCTATTTTATTTGAGGTTCCTTTTTTTTTTTTTATCAGTTACATTTTATTAATTCTGTATCCCAGCCGTGCCCCGAACCTTCATTCCCTCCCAGTCCCTCCCTCCCTCCCTCATCACC